>NNCF01125972.1:0-36615 GCA_002313205.1 Laupala kohalensis | reverse complement strand
TGGGGCAGGTGGATGATGTGAGGTCAGATGTGAAGCTAGGAGAGAACCGAAGTGCTGTTTCCCAGACGGTCTCAGGTGTAAACCGTGCTGGGTAAAGTCCTTGGCAGTCAGGTGTGGTTGCAAATCAAAAAATGTGAATTTTTTTGCTAATGGTAATCGGACTTCAAGATTACTCGCCGGAATTTTCTTACCTATCCCTTCCTAATGTTCGCTTCAAAAATGTTTGTCAAAGTCATTGCAAAGGGGTACAAGTGAATTTTTAACAAACATATTGTTAAGTGCGGTTACGGATAGTTCTAACATATGGCATGTTGGTGACAAAAGAATGCAAGTGAATGTTTTTCATGTGCTGAGATCTAGCGGCGACAGACTTAAGAGAATTTATCAAAATGATTTAACTTTAAACTGTTTTCACAGAATGATGCAATTTTCACTTATACCTCTTGGCTTCTGACCCCCTCAGATACTAGAATCTGATAATATATATGTTCACTTGTAATTGTTTCTTTGTAACCACGGTTACAATAGTAAATTAGATAAACGGTGCATTGTAACACGGATGAATTGCCAACTAGTTAATGCATCTGACAACTTGCTGATTTCCACCATTTTTATTACTATAAAATGCTTATATCATATCAGCATTAAATACGAGATATCAAGATTACCTTATGATTCATTTTTGATTTCTATGCCTGCGGCCACAAATTGTACGATCTGGGGTTCAGGATTGAATGAAAGAAAATGAAAAACTAAAGAACAATAAAATGCAATTAGTTATGTAATCAAGAGTTAATAGAGTTTTTAGCAAATTATATTTTCCATCTATAATGCATGAATTTTACTTAATTTTGTTGTATTGATTTGGATAAGAAATAATTGAAGAAGTTTTCTAGATTTGGAATAAAAAGATAATTAACAAAAAAGGCTCTTGTATACGGTAAGTGGTAATTTTTTATATCCAACAAAGATAAGTTTGACCAAAATATTTGTATAACATTAAATTATATCAGTGTAATTAATGCTCTGAAAGGCACATTTAGTTCGACGTCTCAATTATCTATCTGTGCACTGTCCAAAGTGCCAATTAAATTCTCGTAGATCGTAACTTTAAATTGCTGTTGCTTGCTGAGATTTCGCATTACATGAGTTTTCGAGATTACAATGAGAGTTCGTGTATCGTTTTTTCCTTGTATGTGAAGGTGCTTATAACATAATTTGAATTTTGTTTGAAACTAAAGAAGTAATCTTACCATTTCCACGCGCACAACTGTAGATATATCTACCTAATCCATAGGACATGGGGATTGTCATCTACTAGGCCCCAGTACTAAAGTTAAAGTTTTAAAAATTGTCATGTAATTGTGATCAGTTGCCCCCCCCCCCCCTAGGGTGCGCCGTAATACAACGCGAGGTGTCCCATTTCACTCCACAATTGGACAGAAAATTTAACTCATGTTCAGTTTTCAGTAGTTGGGACTAATTTTTCAAATAGAAATTTGTCTATTTCTCACAATAAAGCACTGTATACAAACATTACACTTCGCTTTCATAGTTCTAAGTGGTAATACATTATTTAACGTATAAATTTTCACCTCATGAAGTGGTAGCCAGTGATGCTTTACTGAGGCGCCTTCGACTAGGTGTTGGTTCTATGATCTTTCAGCTGCCACGGAACTTCGAAGACTGTATAGTATTATTTTCATAATGAGACTTGTGGTGAAAGTAACTACACTTTACCTGGTATTGCAACATCGAACGTTAGATTCAGAAAACTGTATTACCTACCTGGTGGCATCCTGGCTAAATCCTGGTTATTAAAACCCAATATGTTTGATTTGAAATCACAAAACGATAATGAAGGGAACTTAATCATTGGGCGTATACATTTTTTAATTTATGAAATTTGTTTATAAATCTCGAGAAAACATGAGCGGACCACCTACTATTCAAAACGGGTTATTTCAGATGTCAACAATATATGATTCTCAATCTCAATGTTGGATTCATGTATGAGCAAAAAAAGGGGTCTCACTCTCTTGGGAACTTCTAAAATTTTAAGAAAACTGTGGATATACATTTCCAAACCGTAAGATACAGATAAATAAAACTGTATTTCCATCCAAATACAGTTTGAGAAAATACATATTTTGTTTTGTGTTATTAAACATGTATTAGGTCCATTAACTTGCATATTATTGCATATTCAACTCAAGAAAGAGCGACAATTTGTCATTGTTAAAAAAGTACCTATGGAAGGATCCTTGACCTTCATCATCTTAGGCACTTCACAAACCTAAATCTGGCCCTTTTCACTGAATACTCTTTTCAGAAAACATACAAGTCTCATTCAAATAAACCAGTTCATCAAAAAAGTAATCATGTGTAGCACTTTGGGTTGGTTGTCATGATTTGATAGTCACAACGCATGACAAACCATGCAGGTATAGTCATTTTTGAAGACAACAGATGTCAGAAATTTTATTTTAAAATTTAATATTTTACACATTATCATTTTTAGCAACAGTTGCATTATAATATTTATAAAACATATTTACAATATTTTCTGTACACGATTCACTCCCTACGAGAGGTAGTTACAGGATACGTGAAAAACTATTCTTCTCCAAAACTCATTCCTCCATTTGTGTATAATAAGACATACGGTCGTATAATTTTCAGAAAAAAATATGCATAACAAATGCCAAGTTGATACAATTAGATGTAGAAATAAGATCCAATCTCGTTGTTGTCTCGGAAACATTAAAAAATAGTCCTGGATGTTCCCGTGTTTTACACTTGAGTTGAACATGGTGTTCGGACTTCAATTACCTCCACGCTTTACTTATACCTCTTAAATGCATAAATTACATAACTTAGTTCTTATCATAGAATGTGTATATTTATAATATTATTTGCATTATTTTTTAATTCTGTACCATCTTTAGACAATACGACACAAGGTGTACGAAAATCCACATCGTAAACGAGATAAAAAATAGTTATTGCAAACCTATAAGTAGTATATTGCAGTACCAAAATATATTTTATTCATTACTTATCTTAATAGTCTGTGTGTAAATTAAAGCATTTCGTGATTCATTTTCTTTTTTGTGTGAAAGAAATCACTTGCACAAAAGTAACGAGTGAATCGTTTTCCATTCATGCATTTCACTTGAATTGTTTTCAGCACAGTCAAACATCACAAAATGTCCACTCACCGAAACTTCATGTCACCGACATACCCTGGTGAACTGCGGGAGTGGCAATGGAAATTCGCGTTGTGTGATTTGGAGCGCGGTCGATCACGGTTCTGCGTCTCGTGCATCGAGTACCTCCGCGACAGATGACTGTCGTCGTAGTGTCTGGTGGGAGGCGCGTGTGAGTTTCTATACCACGGCCTACTTCGACCACGACCTTCTTCGTCACTAATGTACCCTGAATTGTTGTACACTTCCATGATATGCGGCGGTTGGAACTCGCGTGGCTTCATATGTTCCCCGCCAGGAGCTCCATTGTTACCGGACTTCCGTCGACCATCTTCGTGCAATCTTCTCTGCTCTTCCTCTGCAGCTTCCCGTTGCAAGCGACGCTGGGATTGGCTGGAGCTCGATTCACTGGATTCCTCGCCGGAGGTGCCTATTCCTTGGTCCTTTTCTAACGTGATGGACCCGTTCCCGTCGGAGTACTTGATCGCGCCGTTGTGGGGGTGTTGAGGGAGCGTTTGCAAAGGTCCACCGAAGTGAGTCGCTGCTGGTGGGATCTTGCTGTCGAACCCGCCGAAATACGAACTCGTCCCGTTGGGGAAGGCGTGCAGCTTCAGATCTCCGTTCGCGTTTCTGAGTAAATAACTGTTGTTGAGATGACTCATCGGATGAAGAGACGGATGGGGGATACAGAAGGGATGGGGAAATGTTTTCTCAACTTCTGAGACTTTGGTGTCGTTAGGTTCTTCCTTGCGTCTAGGGAAGGAAGCACAAGATCCTGGTCCGAAAATTGAAAGGAGGACTGGTAGAAGTAATAGTCCATGCATCGCCCCAAAGAAAATAACGAGGAAGACCATTTTGAAGAATACTAGAAATATATAACTGTCTGCGAAGACGAGAGTGAGTACAGCGAGAATTGTACTGGAAGCTCCTTGGATGATGGGTAAACCAAGTGCATAGAGGCATTCGCGAACTCGGTCGTCGGGATGTTTCGCTTTGGAAGACATATAAGCGTAACAAATATGGGCAGTGAAGTCCACCGAGAATCCGATGCACATAATGAGATTTATCATAGATATCGAATCTAAACGAACATCCCACAAAGCCATGTAACCTGCTACCCCAGTTTCTATCGAAATGATCGAAAACGCCACCCATAAAGAGCAAAAAGCGTTGGGGATGAATATGAAGCACACCAACATCATTATTAAGGCACCTATTATCATACTTTGTATCGACGTTGGTCGCACCAGTTCAAACTGAAAGAAGAACAAAACAACATTATTTATTTGTTGAAGAAATAAAATGAAAGTGGTCAGAATAATCCCACAAATATTGACTTACTTGATCAAAAAATACGAAGTATGGATGGAAGACGCTAGCGTTGAGGGGTGAATCTTGACATATCTTTCTCAGCACTCTTACCATGGCTTTTTCATCATTGGAATCCGTAATATTCACAGCTTGTATCAAGAATCTCGAAGCAATTATCCTTGTGCCGTCGTCGTTAAATTTAACATCTAATGAAAATGGGTTGGGTTTGAACAACCACAACTGTAAGAAAATGAATAAGTAAGCACGCGTATAATTAACAAGTAATGCCATCACAGTTTTTATTTTTATAGAATTGTACTAACTTCTTTGAGGGTTTGAATAAACTCATCCTCCGTTGCGATGCTGACGTTTAAGTAATCTTGGTTCCTTTTCACATATCCTACGAAAGATCGTAACCACGATTCTGTGTAAAGAGGCGACGATATAAACGTCGTATTTTCAAATGTTTGCGTCAGGTTTTCTATCTGATCTTGAATAATTGGGTCGGAATAATTCAAATCTCCAGCAATTACAACCTGCAACAAATATTTAGTAAATTATCTGTTCAAGCACAATTCATCATTGAACACATTTAATAATTTCAAAGACAACACAAGAAACTCAAAAAATTATTTAATATTCGTGGAAAGAATATTTTTTCCCACTAAACAGTGAACGATAAGGTTCAATGACTTATCGTAGAAAGTTGGCCATTTGAATACTCTTCAAAAACATAGGAAAATTATATGTTCGAAGTGGAATCCCTATTCCTTTATTAAAAACTGTTAATTGAAAAAAAATCATTCCTTCATTTGACCCCAATTGAGATATAATTTACTCGATTCAATTTGAAAATACTCGGAATTTGCGGAAGCGGGTTAAACTACCAAAATGGATTATCCGCAAATTTAATTTTCCTACTTTTTAAAATTTGTTGATAATTATTGTTTTATATCGCAACACTATATTTTGGCTTTACAAAAAACTTTATCATTTCAATGAATCTTTGAAGTTTACATTTTCCAGTACTTTTTGATTTTTTAAAATCTATGTCAGTATCAATCACGTAGTGTTTTTCTATTCTTTTCCTTGATAAACATTTCATGTTAAATGGATTTTCCCTGAGAAAAAAATCCAACTGATTAAAAAAATGGTGATTGGCGTGCAAAAAGTGGAATGGAATTTATATTCATTCTCTTTTTATTTCATTTTACACTTTCACTGTCTTTAATATTGGAGGGGGAGGTCCGTTCCCTGCCTGCCACCGTCACCCCCCCCCCCAGTGGAATGAAGTCCGGGTTTTCGGAAGTCGAGTCACTCTGGTAAATATTACTATCAGAACAGATTTTACTTTCTCATAGAAAGTTTTGTAATCGTGAAAAAATTCGAGATGTCGACGGAAATATCCGTTTTGGGTATCCCTGATTCAGAAAAAGTGGTTTTTGGCATAACGTCCGTCCGTCTGTCCGTCTGTACGCAGCAATTCTGACTAAACGGATGAATATATTTAATTCATTCCGTATTTACGGTAGAATTTACTTGCTGTCGATGCACGTGCTCTAATTTTCTTAAACTTTAAAACAAGGGGTACTTCACAAGAAGGTCAAAGTACTCTTTTGAATATTTCTCAAAAACAGCTCCAACGATTTTGCTTAATTTTTTTGTACGTAAGGTACAATTAGTTTGCATTACATCCGCATTAGCAGTATTTCGCTTGAAAGTTTGGTATGGACGCAGTGAAATAATTTCTGTATGCTACACTAACACATTAGTTTACTGTTTCAAGAAGTTTGACCAATATTTAGCTGTGTAAATGGACCAAGCAGACGTAGAATACACTTTTCGTAAACTGAAATGAAAAATATGACAATGATAAAATACATAGGAAGACAGCAAGAGCACTGCAGATACGAAAATACGCCAATTTTTGTCTACAAGAAAATTTCATTTACACAACACTTTTACGATATTTTTATCACTCTATGCTGCAGATGGACAAAACGTATATGAGAAAGTATGTGCAATGGTTTTACACCGCTAGTTGAAAATGTTGTGTGTTCTTGGACATTTTCTCTCACCTGTATCCTGTATGGAAATTCGCGGAAATAAAAGTCCTCGCGATCGTAGAACTCGACGGAGTAGGAGTCCGCTCTGGACAACTTACGCCGCTCCAATCCCTCTTTGATCCGCGTGATGCCGAAACAGGCGCCTCCCAAGTACGCGGCGAAGGCCAGCAACACCAGCACTTTGGCTGGCCAGCGGTTCAGCACGGAAGCCACGTGGTCACGGAAGAACGCCATGATGCCGTGCTCACGGTTATCCATGGGGTTGTCGGGGTCGTCCGGATCCACACCGCCACTGCAGAAGACGCGGTACAGCCACGAACGTTTGCCTGCAATGAGAGAATAACAGTTACATTTAGGCTTCGACGAAATTTCAGAGAATGGTTCGTATGGTTTATTATGTTGGGGTCCACTGTATTACAATACCCAATATAAAAAAACACAATTACTGTAAGAGAAGTATTAATAATGTAATTTACATTACGTATTATCAAAGAAAACGTTATATTGTGAGCAAAAACTCATTCATTGCATTTATTACATGTTTTTTGGCGAGGTTTAGGTCTTGAGGCCTGCTCTTCCACCTAATAGTGACTTGGGTGAGGGAATTGGGAAGGAGAGATGTTGGGTTGATGAGGAACTTATGTTACCGAACAGACGTATGTCTGGAGTATATGAGGAAAATCCCAGCTGAAAACCTCACCTAGTTCAGCCGAGCAAGGTGTGAAACCGCGGAATAATGGAAGCCAAGACTGAAGTGTACTTTTCTGTTACGTAAATTTATTTTAGAACTGGATTACTGTGGGATATGTCATTTACTGCTTTGTCACTTTACTTATTGGTACTCATGTTACTATGACTGCGAAACGCTTGCTAGTTTTTCGAGTACTTACCGGATTTGGAAACAGGTAGCACTTTGACGCACACGAGGGAGTGCAAATTCTTGTGCTCTGTGTATCCCGCGATAGCCATGCATCCCGCGAAGAAGGTGATGTGCCAAAGAAATGTGAAGCATACTGCAAAACCTGGGAACAAAAATTAGTCGTGAGTAATTTTTTAAATAAATACAGCATAAGGGTCTCTACCCTCCCCCTCACCGAAATCTGGATATACCCTTGCTCAGCATTAAATACTCAACTACAAAAAGCTTTCCGTAAAAAAAGGTACACTATTAATTTTCGAAAAAAAAAAAATACTACTCAAAGTGAGTAATGATTGGTCAATAGATGAACAAATAGAAAAACGAAACGCATTGAAAACATTTGACGAGGAAGTTCACTCCCTCACTATTTCGCTTTTTGACCCAACGTCTCATTTGTACTTGGAATGTGGTTTCATATAATTCTACAGACCCCGGGTGAGTTCTGAGATTATTAAACAGTGTTTACAAAATTAGATGAGTACTATGATTGGTAATAATACGAAATTTATTGTCAAAAAAGCAGTTACAAATTGCGAATGACCACATGGGGAAAATGAACTAAGTTACTCTCCGGAAACAAGCAAGAAATCATTCCAGCAATTCCGACCAAGGTCCCAAAGACGGAGGTGGTTTTAACATGTCACTCCTAAGATAAAATAAAAAAAGTTAGCTACGTGTTATAATGTCAACAGAATACCAACAAATTTGTATTTAATAGAATACAAAAATGTTAGTTCAAAAAAACGCATTATTATCAAGTCTTAACATTTTTCCGACAATATTGTTTACGAATCATTACTATTAAAATAACTATATTTGAGATGAAATATCTTAGTAGTATGAATAAGACCGCTACTCCTAATAATTTAAAGATATTGATATTGAACTAATTAGTAGTACTACACGCTTACACTTTTCTTGTGTGTAAAGCACAAGCATTGAATATCTAATGTCATCTGTATTTGAATAAGGAGCGAGTGAATTCACAACTACTCACTACATACATGTTTCTCTTTTCTTGTTCTTCATGTCATCTCTACCCCACTACTTCTGACCTACTGCTGTTTGAATCTTGGTTTTCTTTATTCACTTTCTATAGCATTACTGTGTGGTATTGCGGAAAGCAGAAAAAGTTAAAACTTGCAGGAATATTTAATTTATTTCTCTTTTGACTCATTTGCATTATCTTATGTATCAATTAGGCAGCCTTCTGTAAAGAGTCATTTCTGTGAGTGATTCTATAAATGTCTATTTTACAGTATAATCTTCAACATGTTATTGGGTATAATTTTATTAGTTATTGTCTTTAAAGTTAACGCAATTTTAAATAAATAAATTACCTTCATATTTCGTCTGCTTGCAACGATACTTTTATTGTATTTATGCTCATATGTTATAATTTTTACTTGGCAAACATTTACCATGAAAGTTTTGTACTTATTACGCAATTCGAACGATCGATTTTAATATATTAATTTTCTTTTCAAGAAACGACGCAGCGTTAAAACCAAGGGCAAATCTTAATGTCATGCTTGGCGTGAACCGAATCAGTCGAAAGGATTTCACTCATGACAGTAATAAACGTTTTGCTCGCTATTAGCGTTGTAAAATTGTTTAATGGCGGTCATCGAATTTATAATTCGACAGTTCAACGAAAAAAGCCTGAATTATTAATGATGAATTCTGAATTGTTGAAAGCACTGAATGGTATATGTTTCACTAACGAGATTAACAATACTTGTGAAATACATGACCTCAGAAGCATCCAGAATTCATCAATACTTAAAAGTTTGATAGCAAAAGTGAAGGATTTTTTAATATTACGATATAAGGACCGTTACTTTTCTCTATATTTCTTATGACAAAAATAGAACTTTTCTTATACAGTTCTCTGATAAAAATATAATTAATCAATTTTACAAATCTTAAAGTAGGACTAGCGTATGTAGAATTAAATAAATAAACTTTGTTGTCAAAGAAGCAGTTGCAAAGTTTACATGGGGGATAATAAACTAAGTTTTTCACCAAACTAAATAAATCACTCAAATGTCTGAAATAGTCATAAATAAACAGAATAACATGCATAAATTTCTAAACCGTTGCGCTCGGCAGCCATGTTTCTACATGCTCTTGTGTATTTCAAACATTCAAGCGAGTTCCGGAATATAGTTTACACTCCACTATATATAGAAATTAAATCATTTTTCTTTATCATTATATTTCATAATGTGTGATAATTACAATAAAAATAAAGAAAACATTTCTTGTTCTTAGTGATTTCACTAATTTGGAGCGCTATTGAGGACAAAAGGATATCCAGATGACGGTAGTAATCTCGTGGGAGCATATCATATCAATCATCAATTACCTGAGTAAATGCAGAATATCCGTACGGAGGGAAAGGGACTGATTATTCCGATCCAGAAGCTGATCATGTCGGTGACGGATGTGATGGTGATGGAGACGGCAGCTTCTGACAGCATGACAGCCATGCGTTCCGGTACAGGCAGCTTCATGGATGTACGACGCCAAGCAGCTAGCATCACGAATGTGTCGTCAATTCCGATCCCTGTGGGATACCATAATTATCATTTAACATTTTCCACCTCATAAATTAGAATTATAGCAATAAATAGATGATTTTTTTGGTCAAAAATGTGTATGACTAAGTGCAGGACAATAAATTAATTTACTCTCCGGAAGCCACAGAGGGACCATCCCATCAATTTTCTAAAGCAGAGACACTCTTTAGAAAGAATAAAAAAGTTAGCTATTATAGCAACAGAATACCAAAAACGTAAAAAATATGTTCACAAGTACGTAATATTGATTATTTGGAATAATTTGTTTATAAATCGTAAGAATTAAAATAACGCTTAATTCTAGATTAAGTATTACAATAGACCGCTGCCCCTAGGAAAGAACCCAGAGAACCCGTATAAAACTCCGCCTGTATATAAAATCCGCAATACGAAAGTTTAGGAATAGAGCGAAATCAAAAATTAGTACGAAGAATACCTTATTATTCCAAATATTGAATTTAAACTCCATACAATAGTGACATAATCAACTTTAACTCTAGGTAACTAACTGAGACAATATCGCAACTGAAGAAACACTTGTATTGCTGAATACATTCTCAATTCATTCTTTCCTCCTCGGTTATCAATTTAGTCTACCGAACACTTGCAAATTTCACATCGACACACGAGTTTCAATGACAAGTATAATTATGGTACATCAAACATGATTGAATGTATTTACATCATAATGTATGCTTCAGTCATAACAGCTGCGAAGTCAAAAACACGAGGAATAAATACAGAAATTTATTGATTATTTACTCATTTACGTTGTCTACATTTTGAGAGGCATACGTAACTTACAAACTTATTTACAGGCATACAAGAATGCGCCGGCAGAGGATTCAGAACATACGCAGAGCAGAGAGTGTATGGCATTACAAATATAGAAAAGATACACAATTATTATAAAACTGTATTAACTAAAAAGAAAATAAAGTTTTCAGAACAAAAATACTTATAAACTTATTTGTCCGAGACAAACCATGTCTTATTACACAGAACTACCAACGTTTCCGCCAACATGCTGTGGCCTTCTTCAGGGTAATGTCAGAGTCGTACAGACCAAAGCCCAAGCAGAGTACGACAGCGACTGAAGTCTGTACGACTCTGACATTGCCCTGAAGAAGGCCACAGCATGTTGGCGGAAACGTTGGTAGTTCTGTCTACTAAGACGCGGTTTGTGCCGGAAAAAGAAATTTATACTAACTCCGGCCGCGGAAGCAAACGTTTATAAATAATACGTGTTAGACTATTCCCCCAGTTCGGAAGGAAACCTCACCCAGCATGAGAAACGGCGCTGCCAAGTTGATCCCGATGAACTCGACTCCCAAGTACATGGTGACTCCGAAGGCCGCCGCTGTGCCCATAGCAGCAGAGATGTTGCCCAACAGCCCGAGCCAAGGTTTGGCGCGCACCCAGTCCGACATCATGCACGAAGCGACGGAGAAGAATCCCATGATGAGGAACGTGGTGCTGAAGTAAGGGATGACGGTGCGGGTGTTGCGCTCCAGCTCCACGTCGAGTGTCCGGGAGGCGAAGCGAGCGACGGAGATGTGATGGAAGAGATTCGCGTCTGCTTCACCAACCACCTCCAGGAAGCGCTCTTCCCAAGCTGCACCCCTGCAAACATGGCAAATTTAATGAATTTCACTTCGAAATTAGAAAAAAAAAGGCAAGTAGATCTTCAATTACCTGAACTAATGCTGTCAGGGATGGTTCACATGATCAAAGGTTGGGATAATCAAAAGTCCCTCCGTGGCTCATGTGGTAGCGTTCTAGCTCATTCCGGGTTCAATTCCCGGTAGGACCAGGAAAAAATTGTAGCCAGGTTGTTTAATGGTTCCAAAATAATACATTGCGGTTCCATTGATATGACCATCTAGCATTGCATACCTTTCATAGCACTTTTTCACCTAGAGACGCATAATTTTACGTGATTTCCTCACTAAAAAAGGATTGTTTAAGAATTGTTCAACTCTGTGATATATTACATTTGGAAAGCCGCGTTTGTCAACATTATTATTATTATTATTATTATTATTATTTTCTAGATGTTAAAACAAAAATCTGTTTTTGCTCGAGAACTGCTTATCGTTTTTTACATGAAGCATTAAAGGAACTAAATAGCTTGTTCCAAATTTATCGCTTTCAGGGAAATTGTATGCGGATAGAAACTCTATAGTAGATCAAATGTCAAATAGCTTTATTGTTTCCTTATCGAGTAACTGGAACAAATATACTTAAATATCAGTGAAACTTTTTTCTGATCAAGGTGACTTTCAAGTTAGTCCTGTTTTTAATTGTGATCTAAAAATACACTTCTTTATATTAAATTTTCTTCGAATTCGATGAAATGCTTTTACTCTACTGGTAAGAAAGGTCATTTTGCGCGACCCAAAGTCAATGAAAGGATTCTTTTGAAGCTTTTTTAATTTTTAGTGCCAAAAATGTTTAATATTGTTCAAAAGGTTAAAGAATAACAAATATTCGGTTTTTAGATAAAAATGAATTTGCTGAGTTATTGGATAAAAAACACGAAACACTTGTTTTTAATTTTGTATAAGTGCACAGTATTAAGTGCTTTCATTTATTTATTTATCAGTTAATTATTTTAATTTTCTTTTTTATTGAATTAAATTATTTAACCCCCTTAACATTTTTGTATTTCTAAGTGTAATTCCGAAAGTTGAGAATTAAGTGTAAATTAGTATAAATATTAGAATCAAGAAATTAGTGTCCTTTGATCAGCCAAGTTACGTTCTACACCTGCTGGAGAGATCCACCTTATACGATACTTGCAAATTTATGTGTTTTGTATAACTTAATTAGCTATAATAACTGCCGAGATGGCTAGAAATTATAAATATCTTCTGTTTTTATGTACTTCCGTTTGTGTAATAAATTTATTTTCGTTCTTTAAAACGATACTTTAATAAAACAAAAAGGTTTGAATATTTGAACAAAAAATACACTCAAAATATTCATAAATTCCTTACTTTCTGGATATTTAAAGCATTAACACAAGATACAATCTCAGTTTCGATTTTAACCTCTATCAATTAGTGACGACTGAGAGCGTTTATGTGAGCTAAGTCCAGTTTTTCGACTCGCTCTAGCGGCTCGTCGACAACTCGCTAAGATCACGTTCCTGCGAACGACCCTTGGGGGATGTTACTCAATATTTCCCGCCATTTGCAACTACTTTTTTTTCCGAGCACCAGTAGAGTTCAGTTATGTAAAATTCTCATAGAAATTTCCTTATTGCTTAATGTGTAGTAGACGAATGACGCTCAGATTGGGGAAGACCGTCCACGTGGGTTATATAAACGCATCGCGCGAAAATGCTTTTGAAGAATGCCGAGTTATCACCGTGAGAGGAATAAATGCTTTCTCTTTATATCCTGGATTCTATTCTGGTGAGAACTGGAGTTCTAAATGGATATTACACGTGTGATGTTAAGCAATTGTTGATTCTTTGAGTGATTCGTATTACTGCGTCAGAGTGTGGTTGGTATTATTCCAGACTGTCTAAATAAGCTTCGTTCCCAACACTCGCTAGAGGAATGTATTTGTAATCTGATGCAAGAACGAACAAAGAAGAGTGTTTTTATTTTCTCATATGCGTGGTATATAGAAAGTTTTGTAATCGTGAAAAAATTCGAAAGCGAGATTTCGACGGAAATTTTCGTTTTGGGTACCCCTGATTCAGAAATAGTGGTTTTTGGCATAACGTCCATCCGTCCGTCTGTACGCAGCGATTCTAAGTAAATGGGTGAATATCTTTAATTCATGATTCGTATTTACGATAGAATATACTTGTTGTCGATGCACGTGCTCTAATTTTTGTTTTATTTTAAAACAAAGGGTACTTCTCATGAAGGTCAAAGTACTTTTTTTGAATATTTCTCTAAAACGGCTCCAACAATTTTGCTTAAATTTTCTGTATGTGAGGTACAATTAGTATGCATTACATCCGCATTAGCAGTATTTCGCTTGAAAGTTTGGTAAAGACTCAGTAAAATAATTTCTATCTGCTACACTTACACATTAGTTTACTGTTTAAAGAAACTTGAATTATATTTCGAAGTGTAAATGGACCAAGCAGACGTAGAATACTTTTTGTAAACTGAAATAAAAGTATAGTAATGATAAAATACATCGGAGGACAGCAAGCGCACTGCAGATACGAAAATACTTCTGTCTACAACAAAATTACATTTACATAACACTTTTATTGTTAAAATTTTTTCGACAGAAAGATTTGAAAGGGAATATCAGTCTTGGGTGTTTCTGATACCGACAAAGTGTTTTACTAGAATTCCACCCGAAAGTCTATGTGTAGTGATTCTGACTACCATATGAGTCGATTTGATTCACATTTATGTTTGGAGTAGTATCAGCTTCCAGTCGAAGATCGTGATCTAAAATTTTGATATAATAAAGCACCCGGACTGTTATTTCATCGTTCGGAGTAAAACGAATTCATTAAATTGGTTTATAGGATATTACATTTATTATAAATTGGTAAAGATGAAAATTGATCTTTTTGAATTAGAAAGCTGTTTAAATGACTTATTGGAGAATTACCCATCGAGAATCAAACGAATTATTTGGAACAGTTGTTGATTGATGGAAATTAAATGAGTGTATGGGCAATGTATACGAAGGAGAGTACGATACAACACTGGACAATGTGGAATATGATTAAGTTTGGTATGGTGCACACGGCCTACTGCGATGGTGGGGCGGTAGTTCATTTTTTTTAGGGCTAGCGCGCACGCTTGCCGTGGAGATATCCCGGATTCGATTCCCGGTGGGGTCAGAAAACTCTGTAGCTTTTCATTTTATGTCTCAGATCATATAGCTGTGATGATTGAAACGTTTAGCTCCCTTCCCTCTGCAGCTTACAACCGCAGTTGTAATACTCGGATACGGCAATCTAGATTCCACCTAGGCGTTGTTTCACGATGTGAATGGTGAGTAAGCTCACTTAGAATTGGGCCTCAGTAGCACTCGTCACCGTGGTCCTTAGTTGGCCGAAACGAGAAATACACTCATAATAAAAGGATACTTCATATGAAGCTCAAAGTACAATTTCTCAAAAAGGCTCCAATTCATTTTGTAAATAAGTGTAAGTTTATTTGTACTCAACTTTGGCTCGGTTGTGTACATTAATTCTGCAACCCCATCCTGGCCCGGGTTTTTCTCCGGTTTTCCTTCGGGTAGAGGCAGATTTCTTATACAGGTTCTCTAGACTTTGTCTAGGGGCATGTTTATTGTAATAATAAATCGTGAATTTAGTGTTATTTCAATTCTTAAACACTATACTCAGAATAATCTATAGTTCGATAATAACTTGTACATGTAAATTTTTGCGTTAAATTACAAACATGTTGATATTCTATTAGTATTATAACTCGCAGCTAACTTTTTATCTTATCTAGGAATTTTTGCTGAAATTTTTGAATCCGCCTCTGCCTTAGGGCCCTTGATCGAAATTGATGGGATGGTCCCTTGCTTGCTTCCGGAGAATAAATTAATTTGTTGTCCTCCACGTGGTCATACGCAGTTTGTACTCCTTTTTTGACAATAAATTTATTATTATTATTATTATTATTATTATGTATTACATCTGCATAAATGGTATTTCGTCGGAAAGTTTGGTGCAGACGTTAAAAATAACTTACCTCTGCTCCACCAACGTATTAGTTGACTGATAATACAGTTTTGAGAAACTAAAGTGACAGATACGAAAATTATAACATTGATTGAAGAATCGAAAAGTGACACGATATGAAATTGCATTGAATGGTTCTGTTGAACATCTGCATTGAATGGATTTGTGTTCACGTACAACACTTTACGATATTTTTAAGTGAACATGATAAAATGTGAGCAATTATATTGTACCACTAGTTTTGTAAGACCTACTGAGCTTTACATTCTCAATATACTATGAACTCATTCAAGGCAATTAATCAAATCTCTCTATTTAATATGGCTTCAGAGTGACGATTTGTTGTATTTTACTCAAGTTTTGTATTAAAAATATGTGCTATGAACAAATATTTGACTTAGAAATGTTTGATTTCTTCATTAATGTGAAATATTCACGGTTCTTAAAAATAAGATCAAAGTTGATAAGTGGCAGAGGGTGTCACCAAAATCTCGCATTGGGCACCGGAGCGGGTAAGGTTTTGACTGTCACGTTGGGTTTAACTAAATTAAAAGTGAAGACGAAGAGAATTGAAGTGTAGCGTTTCGAACATCTATTTATGTCAATATTGTGAATAAATTAGTCAAAAATAATTTTAATTTTCTAAATTAAAAATTATCCATGTGT
Source organism: Laupala kohalensis (assembly GCA_002313205.1). NCBI lineage: Eukaryota > Metazoa > Arthropoda > Insecta > Orthoptera > Trigonidiidae > Laupala > Laupala kohalensis. The sequence goes on along the minus strand of NNCF01125972.1, from coordinate 20,182 downwards.
TTCGCTCTCTCGTTACCAAGAAACAGAAAAGGGAAATAATTCACTCCTACATGCTTGTAGTTAGCTCTTAATAGTTATTGCTAGCTGAAAACTTCGTTGTCCTATTCAATTATACAGCTACTAGCCAACCCGGTCTAGTTTCGGACGGGATTTGTTTTTCTTAAACGGATTGCCCATTGCGAGATTTGGCGAAAATTTGATAAATAAGAAAAAGGAAAAAAAAAAGAAAAGAATTTCATTCCGCCATCCCTTCAACATAGAAATTTCGAAAAGTAATTCGTCGTGAACCTTTAAATTGCAAGACATCAAAATATCGAGTTCAAGTTCCTATCTTCAAAAAATTTGTGTGTTGTTTTAAGAGCCCAGTTCTACCATTAAACAATAACAATATAAACATTCCGTAGATTTTTAAAGATTTTTAATTGAATAACATTTACAGATAAAAAACGAGATTATATATCATTCAGTTCGTGAGAAATTGCGAAAATACTTTATCGTGAGGTTAGTGTGAACAACAAAGTCCCGAAAACGCTTCTCTCCCTTTTGAACCCATTAAAAAGTAAAATATGGAAAAATATAAAAAACATTTCTTTATATTTCAATTAAGAACGTGTTCATAGAAAAAGAAAAACGATGAAATAATCCATACAAAAAAAGATGATGGTATTAAATAAAGGGTGAAAATCAATTTGAATATTGACTTTCACCCTTAAAAAGGGGTACTTTGAAAATTCTATAGAATCTAAAGCTAACATCTGATCAAAATTTCTCTCAATCTCTACGAGCTCTTGCTCTGCGGTGATGAATCGGTCAGGACATTTCTCTTTATGTACACATAGATTGGTATAACCTACTTAGGTACAGTGTTGAGTATGACGTACGAGGAGAGCAGTGTGCATATACTCGATACACTTGTTCCTCTCTGTGAGTGGAATAGCCGACAACTCGACTTTCCATCCTTTTTGTGGGTGCATATATTACTAAAGGTTCTAGTGATGAGCACTAGTGACTAGTAGAATCAACTTAACCCCGTAAGGAGGTTCAGCAAATACCGGGCGGCCCACGGGCGAAGATAAGTTAAAGTGTTCTGTCAACACTGTCAGGGTCAATGAGCAAAAATAGTACGTATTTATGTATCTGGAATTTTTCTCGAGAATGTCTCCACCAATTTTTATGAAATCTACAGAATAGATGTATTTTGGGATGAATACATCCCAAAGCATTTCAACATAGTTCCATTATCGAATAGAATCGGTTTAATTAATACTATTTTGATTTTAGAAAATACATATATTACGAATTCCAATTCTTCATATTGCTGTCAACACAAATCTAAATACCCGGAGACAAATCAATAAAACCTCAGAAGCGAAAAAGACAGTAAATAATATCTATAGCAACAAAAGTGAATTAATTGGAATGTCTGTGGCAAGGAACTCGGAAAAAGTAATCCATGAAATTATCTGAAATTTTAAAGGGCTCTTCTTAAGGGTTATTGCAATTAAAATTCAAAGTATGGTTAATACTTATGAATTACAAGAGCATAAAAACAATTAAATTTTGGTGCTAATCAGTAGATGTGAATCGCATGACTGTTGACTATGAAGATTACTACTCGTACTAGTAATGTTTTCTCTAGAGTTCAATTGCGGTTCGTGAGGTGGACAATCCACTGCGTGACCGAATCGTAATCAAATTAAGTAAAGGATTTGATAAACATCGTTTTATGTATTAAGCTTTCTGTGTAAAATGACTTTTCCTTAACTGGGCTTTAAAACTTTATTGTCAAAAACGCAGTTGCAAACTGCGTATGACCACGTGGGGGGCAATAAACTAAGTTACTCTCCGGAGACAAGTAACGGACCATCGCATCTATTCCGATCAAGGACCCATGGGCAGAGGAGGATTTAATATTTACAAAAGAAATTATTTAATAAATACCTAATGTTATCCATTTATTATTCAAAATAAATTTTAGATATTATATAATAATCCATCGCGCATATTGCTATACAATAGTGAAAACTATGTGGATTTTAGGTTTCCTTTGTAGTATTCTATTTTTGAAATTAAGAGAAGTGATAATTTAATATCATGAAAGTAGTGAAATATGGAAAGTAAGGCATGAATTTAGAATATTGCGTAAGAGGCACAACCGGGCAAAAGGAGCTAAAAACTCTAGACCAATTAAAAGGTGTTTTAATACTCTCTTTAGGGTCATATAAATCGATAGGCAGTACAAATATTTTTCTTGGAATGTTGACGTGATTTTTTGTGTGTTAAACAATACAAAATTTTTTTTAAAAAAATATTAGTGTTTTATTTGTAAATTGTTTTAAAATTTTGAATGTCCAGCAATGAATGTTTTAAGTTTCTTTTTAAACCCCGGGCAACGCCGGGCACGATATTGACAACGCAATCCCCTGATTACAGGAATGGATGTGTAATTTAAAAAGCACGTGCGCGTTCAAACACGCATAATAGCTTACCGAGCAATTAGCTCGGTCTTCCCGATATTTAATTTAAATTACAACAGAACAAATTGTGTTTGGGTGGATAAAAAAATTCAGTTTATAGCATCTGACAGACTCGTCATGCATTTATCTGAGTGAGGTAGGGGAAGGCAAATAACAGGGCTGGTCACGTGCTGGGCGGGGGTCAACTGCTGTCGGTCTCGGAGCGGCGCTGGGGGTTGCTGGTCACTCATGGCCGCACCTCTGATGCAGTAGGCGCCTCCGGAGAAAGTCGAGAAAGTGTGGGCAGCTGCTACGCTGCCTCCGCCTCGGCCCATGACATAACCGGCTGCATCTTTATCTCAGTTTTTGTTCCGAATCATTCCGAGAATGTGAAACTTTGGCGATGGGGTGTTATTATTGACCTACAAGTGTCTCTACAGTTTTTCTTAGAAGTTACAAGGAGAGTTAGGAAACCTTGTCAGCAGTTAAATCTGTTGACTCTTCGAGTTCTCAAAGAATTAAATAATAATAATAATAATAAATTTATTGTCAAAAAAGCAGTTGCAAAGTCCGTATGACCACTTGGAGGACAATAAACTAATTTACTCTCAGGAAACTAGGAAGGGACCATCGAATCAATTCCGATCAAATACCGTAAGACGGGGGTGGTTGTAACATTCCAGCACTTGACTCCAAAGATGAGAAGAAAAATGGTTCGCTACGTGTTATAGTATTAACAAATACCAACAAATTTGTATTTAATAAAACAAAAAAGTTATTTCAGAAGTACGTATTATTATCGAATTATAGATAATTCGGAAAATATCGTTTATAAATCGTAATTACTACAATAACACTACATTCGAGATTTATTAATTCAATAGGCAAGAACCTAGCGAGTCTGTATAAAAAATCCGCCTCTATCGGAGAAAACAAATATTATTTTAAAATTATTCATGATAGAAGAACGGTAATAATATTTATAAATCCCGTTCCATTAACTGATATATAATTGCGTGTACCTAGAATTTTTGTCGAAAATGGCTCCAACGGATTTTACGAAATTCGCTGACCGAGGTATTTGGGGATGAAAGTGCGATGGGCATCGTTTTAATAAATACTACTTAAATACCTGCAAAAATTATATTGCTGATTCTAAATTGTAAACGTGGCCGTCAAGGTTTTTGGAAACCTACATAATTGGATACAAATCAATGTACCCTCGGATACGGGAAAGTACGTACGAATGATTCGAACAATATTGGCTAAGCAGCTTTCTAATTATTGAAAAAGGTACGTCATTAAAATACCTTGTTTGTATTCGGTTTTAGCTCTACATCTTTGCTATTCGAATAATTAGTTTGATCTTTCCTGTATTGTTACTGATTTGCAGGAAAAAAACGGAGGAAGTTATCTATTGCCCTAGGTGAGGTTGAAATCTACAATCTCACATATCAAATAGATGTATATTTTTTGCGCACAATTCATGTGTACAATTCCTGTCGGACTGTAATCGAAACCAAATGAACCCCAAAATTTGTGTAAAACAGTACATTAATTAAATTTGATTTACACTTTATCGTAACATTCCATAAAAAATGTGTCATTTTTAAAATTTGAGTTAGAGATGAAAGCATAATATATTGGATAAATTTTATCACTTAGTTCGCCGCACGAAATGAACTTTAAAGACTGATCCAACGTTTTAGCTAATTTTCTCTCAAAGAGGAATATAAAAATCCTCACCGATTCCTTCTCATATAAAACGACAGAATATTCTGTGGTGAAATTCGTTTGCATGAAGATAGAGGTAAGAAAGAAAAGTTGTGTTCCACGTGAAGGGCCAAGGGGAGAACGGTATTCTCAAATTGTATTTGAATTGTTTCAGAAGATATTTTCTTTCAGCGTAATTTTTGTATTTCGTAACAAAATCGTTTGATAATTTCACCCAGTATCGTATTAATGTATACTCTACACTTACTATACGGGGTAATGAATTAAACTTTCTCTGACTTTTCCCAAACTCGCTTCTTGTTTGTTACGTAACGAAATGATTGGATGAAAGTCTTGCGGCAATCAGAAGCGATTTGTCCGCTCTGATCATCATTTTGGGCGCCCTTCACAGCCTTGGCCTTCTATCGCTACCTTTGTTGTATTGTACTCGTCTTTATGATGCCGTACATCATATTATATGAGGAAAGGGAATTATTTTCCCATGACAGATCCGGGTTAAGAGAAGTTAATTACGATGCAACATACTCTTCAGTTTGATATATCTAGTCCACCGGAAATTATTGTTCAAATCGTACCACTTCCATGAAAATATTTTACAAAATTATTTGGCTAAAAGTCGGAATTATTTGAAAAGTGTATAATTTTTTTAAAATGATTTCAATTGAGTGAAATTTCATAGTCGTAATTTAATAAATACAACGAAGAAGAGAACAGATTGCAAACCCTTTGTAGAACGAATATATAGGAAATGATTCATTATATTGACATTACTGTGAAAATACGGCATTATGATAAATAAATACAAGAAGGTATTTTCAAGAAACAGAAAACATTTTCAAGAACTCTCATCTCCAAAATATGGAACGATTAATTTGAAATTAGTCCCGAATAACATTTAATAAATTAAATTACGAAATTCGCATTCGAAAAGATAAACGTCGACGTCGAATCTTGTGTGAAAAGCAGTCAATAATCAAAAGTTCTTTCCTGCAGATTTATTTTTTTATTCACCGGTATATTTTACAAACTTTGGCAAGGTCTACTGAACTTCCTCATTCTTCATTTGAAAAAATATTCCCATAAGTTTAGCTCCTATGTAAATTAGGTAACTTTCATTTTAAGAATGTGTGTATGTTCTATTCATATGGTACGAACGATAATTAAAAACAAAAATTAATTAGAATTGTTATTACAATTTATATTAAGATGACGTTTCTTAAACTTTAAGCACTGAGTTCCTCTTCAACATCGAAACTCGACACTCCTCATTGTGTCGACTAAACGAATACTTTGTCTCGGTGATCCAACACGGATTGAATCTGCTGAGCTATAAAACATGTTCATTTCGAAGTTGAAAACGTGAGAATACTAATTAACTGGGTGCCAATGTCGTATGAGGAAAATTCTTTCGCCGTTGTTGATCTCTGAATCCCAATTGTTTCTCGCGAGAATACAAGACGTGGTAACTAATGATGAGCGTGAGACACATCTTAACAAATCCCTACATGTGGACGTGTGTGACGAAGAGAAAACACGGACACAAAAACATAAGACAGGATGGCTGTAGTGAATGAGGATGGGTTGAGGATTCAGAAAGTAAGAGAATCCGATGGTGGTGTGATGCAAAAACTGAGGAGGATTGTGANGGGGGGGGGGAAGGGGAGGGAGGGTGAATATGAAATCTAAAAGAAATTATTTTTTCAAATACACTTTTATTCCAGAGAATAAATAAGAATGTAGAATATTCATAATGATAAATAATAATTCATTTATTGTCAAAAGGACAGTTACAAACTGCGTATGACAACGTGGAGGACAATAAACTAATATGCTCTCGGGAAGCAAGTGAGGGGCCATCTCATCAATTCTGATAGGTCTCTAAGGCCTATTTATCCTTTCTGCAACCCAAGGCAAAATCACGGCATACCCCCCCCCCCCNCCCCCCCCCCCCAACCAAAAAAGAAACAAAGAATAAGCATAATAAAAATAGCTACTTGTTAAAATATTTACAAATTTATATGTAATAGAATACAAAAAAGTTATTTAAGAAATATGTCTCTCATCAAATTTTTAACGTCAAAATCAATGTAATTATTTTCTATTATCATATATTCTACTTGAATCTCCTTCATTGTTAAAAAAAGATAAGTAATATCATATACATGGTTAAAGCTCTTAATTAATGGTCGAGGAACGATTGACTTCTTTTCGCTCCTGAAATCCTAGCAGAGTTGGTGGAGGGGACTTCGCTGGAGAAGGGACGGCTCCGTATCGTGTTGGTGCATAATAATGGATCTGCTGACGTGCGAAGTGTGCATGACTCTCGGTCACCTTGGGGATTCGACAAGGAATTCACTGACACTGCCAATAAACGAACATTAGCTTTTCGACTGAAGCTGACTTATGGTTCGCGGAAAGAAAAAGAGTGCTAAATCCGTCCACAATGTGGTTTTTTTTAGTAATATCGACTCACAATAGTAAAGGGAAATCTTTCTGGACGACGATATTGAAAATTCCAAATTCTGTTTTAATAATGTTATCTTACAAAAGTTAAAATTTTCAATAATTTTGCGACCTTTCGTTGACAATTTCTCAATATTTATGGTATAATATATTATTACACCTTTACCCAACGTTTCGATCTGTGATTTACGTCGTCAGGTAAATTAGATTTTTCTAATACGAGAAAACAATTATATTATTCGTCGACACCTTAAAAAAATGTTCCAAATTCCCGTAGTACTTCTTAAGTTTTTTGATAAATTCATACATTCTTTTAAATTATTATTGTTATTTCAACAAATATTATTATTGTTTTCGCATTCATCTATTGTGTTATATGTTTTTATGAATACTTAGAAATATTTTGAAGTCATGTTGACTTGTTGTTATAATAATAAATTTATTGTAAAAAACAGTATAAACTGCGTATGACCACGTGGAGTACAAACTAATTTATTCTCCGGAAGCAAGCAAGGGACCATCCCGTCAATTCCGATCAAGGGCCCTAAGGCAGAGGCGGATTCAAAAATATCAGCAAAAATTCCTAGACAAGATAAAGAGTTAGCTGCGAGTTATAATACTAATAGAATATCAATATGTTTGTTTGTTTTTTTGTGGGGCTTTAAGGGTTCTTCAACAAATATTTGTTGTAATTCACGCAATTAACGTTGTAATTAAATGTTTGTAATTTAACGCAAAAATTTACATGTACAAATTATTATCGAACTATAGATTATTCTGAGTATAGTGTTTAAGAATTGAAATAACACCAAGAATTGAAATTCACGATTTATTATTACAATAAACATGCCCCTAAACAAGCCTAGAGAACCTGTATAAGAAATCCGCCCCTAGCCGAAGGAAAACCGGAGCAAAACCCTGGCCAGGATGGGGCTACAGAATTAATGTACACAACCGTGCCAAAGTTGAGTACACATAAAACTGAATTAATATGAATCATAAAACACAACAATCATGCAAGATTATAAAATAACAATGTAATTATCATGTTGCTTTGCAGATATAAAATTTAAAACATTGAGGATGACGCAAAATAGAGGTTGAAACGTTATCTACATGTTAATCGATGTATTATATGTTAATAATTAAGAAAATGTCTGCTAAAACGTTCGTAAAACTATTGGCAATCTAAATAGCTAATTCATGATGATAATCTAAAACTTAATAATCTACTTAATATGTTGAAACCAAAATGTTACCCAATAATTTGTTTTTTTAAACCGAGTGTTTGCTAATTCTTCATTATCAGAAAAATATTGTTTGTTTAAAGTTTCCCTTGCTCTCTTTGTACGACATTCCGAAGGATTGGATGTTTCGTAACTCGCAATTTACGATGTTGTAAAATGACACTTCTTAAGCTGCGATAAGATACATTTTTAAGATACTCCTGGAAACTGTTCGCTACAATGATCAAATATTATACACTACTATTGTTATATACTACTTCCATGACCATAGATGAAACAATACTCAAGTGTGAATTCAAGCTGAAAATCATTTTGTATTATAACATTTTAAAAATATGCTTGATGAATTTATATTCCAATACTGTGATCATAAAAGAACTATATAAAAATGGTTCCAGATAGTTTTTATGGCAAAAGTTACATATATTAATATTAGACATATGCACTGACCCTAACTTTTTATCTTATCTAGGAATTTTTGCTGAATTTTTTGAATCCGCCTCTGCCTTAGGGCCCTTGATCGGAATTGATGGGATGGTCCCTTGCTTGCTTCCGGAGAGTAAATTAGTTTTTTTCCCCTCCACGTGGTCATACGCAGTTTGTACTGTTTTTTGACAATAAATTTATTTATTTATTTATCTAATTGTGAAACTTACTCTAAAAATTGACATTACGCTAAAATTCCTGTTTAGTAGCTGTATATAAATATGACTAAGTTGGATATCGGTTTTGGCGATACAAGAATTCATTTTGAGAATAAATGAGAAATGTGTTGTCTTCTAGTGCAATTTTTTGGTGATACATTTTCCCTTTGATACTTAGCATTGTCACACTGAAGATGCCACCTAAGCTGGCGAAAATATTGTCATTAGAATAAAGGTGACTACACGTTGACACACGTTGACTACTAATTGACAAGACATCTGTCATTTATTCTCATATATGACAAAATCTGTAGTACCTAATCTGAGACAAAACTGCAATGTTCCAGCTTCACGAGTTTTCCAGAAGCGTGAGAAATATATTACGAAAGATGAGTGTGCTATTCCAGAAGTTGCTATTAGACCTCATGAGAGTTTTCGCTGTTACAATAATCGTACCATTTCACAGGATCCGACGACATGCAATGTTTATCTATTGCGAACTATGTAGAAACATTACTACTCGTGTTCAGACAAAGCAGCGGTGCTTAAAATTCTCAACACACCACTTTTCCCAATTTTGGTGCAGTCGTTTCGATACGGATCAGAATGAAACTCGCACCATTCCCAGAATCGGTTGGGTTCGCCTCGCAAATACGCGCGGAACGGGGAACTTGGCTTGCAGCTAATTCGTCTTGTGCTTGGTGACAGAATTTTGCCTATTATACCTTGTGTTTGGTGATAGAATTACTAATTATACATCCGACCCATCCTGGTCCGGGTTTTTCTAGGGTTTTCCTTCGGACAATTTTAGATTTATTTTAACTGTTACGATTTATAAACAATATTTTCCGAATAATCTATGGTTTATAGTAGTGCGTACTTCTGAAATAACTTTCTTTGTGTTTTATAAAACACAAATTTGTTGATATTCTGTTAATATTATAACACGTACCGAACTAGTTTTACTATGTTAGGAGTGTGTTGAAGTGTTACATCACCCTTTCATCGGAATTGCTTGGGTGGACCCTGGCTCGCTTCCGGAGAGTAAATTGTTCTTCACGTGATCATACGCTGTTAGTAACTGTTTTTGACAATAAATGTATTATTTAAAAAATATTTTAATGGTAAGCTGATCAATCTGTGAGTGAATGGACCGCTTCAATTTCATTTCATTCACCCTTAAAATGGTGCGAAAGGCGTTATGATTATAATCATATTTACCATTCCCTATTTGCTCTTTCTCAATGTAGTTCCATGAATAACAATGCGGTATCGATACTATGCTTCAGTTTTGTTCCCATCTTCCAATTGCAATTGAAATAAATGCGTATTCGTTACTTTCCACCCTGGATGAGGAAGAGCGGTAAGACCGGGAAAGTAAGAGTTAAAAAATGTATTTGTTAATTAACTATATGTTTAACATAGTAATTATTCGACCCTTTATATCCTGACATCTTTCAGACTTTTGGTTGCGCAACTCTGTCTGAATGCGATAATTTTCTTCCCCTCTCCACTACACAACTCTCTTGCCTGTCCTTCAATTTCTTCTGTCTTCCCTACTTACCTCAAATTATATTCCGCAGCACGCAAAGCTTGGAGACATACTTTTGAAATAATTTCAACTTTTTTTTCAGCCTCTATTACTCTGGGTGTGTATTTTTAAAATTTAAAAATATCTTTTCCCTTCAACTTCGTGACGTATTGATCGAAAATGGACATCTCCACAGCAAATGTGTACAATCCTACTCTTCTAGACTACACTCAAATATCTGAAGAGTGAGAGTTTGCTGTTAGTTTAGTTTATTGAACAAGAATTATACAATTTCTAAAATAACGAACTCTCAGTGAAGTGAGAGTATCAGCAATTGTTTACGAATGACATTTATATGTCACATCATTCGTAAACCTTATCTCTTCATCGTTCATTGTTCACTCACCAATTAAAAATACCGTCATTGTCATTCCATATACAATCATATAAAATTTAAGGCAATTTTATGCTCTGGAGATTACTGTTATGAAACCTTCAGTTTTACACACCTGTAATCTTCTTTTTCAAACCTACAAGTAGAACTGTTCAAAAGTTAGTCTATGGAAAAATGTTTATTCTAACTTAAATGAGACAATGAAATGAATTTTCGTCAGAATATATCTTTGGTTGGAATTATAAATTTTAAATTTATGGTGTTTTAAATCTTTTTTAATTATCCATGGTTTTTAGAATAGTTAACTACAAGGTGTATATGTGTTTATTTAAAATAAATAATATAGTTGTTTCATTTCCACGCAGTTGATAGAACGTGCATATCTATTAACTAAGATGCAAATTCACTAATAGAGAGTGTAAAATAGTTTTTATAACGAATTATTCAATCACGAGTATTTGGACACCAATTAATACCATCAATTGATATCAGAGACCACATAATATTGAATTTACCTCACGCCAAGCCTATTCCATATTAAATAAAGTGCATTAGATTACTTTTTTCATTGTGATATTAATACAATAATATAATTTCAAATATTATATACGGTGAACCTTAAAACGTGTGAATACAGTTAGTGAATGCAAAATAGAAATGACTGCTACGAGCTGTGTGCAGATTTAGTAAACGACGATATAGTCATTTTTATATTTAAAATGCCTATATGTGAGTATGTCAGTTCCATGATCTACCAGTTCCAGTTCCATGCTCTTAGTTAACGTAGTTAGTTCACATATTTCCCGTTGGGTATATTTTGGAAAATTACGACATTATCTTCTGGGGCAATTCCGGTCAGAGCATTCAAACTTTCAAAATTCAGGAGAGGATAGTTCGGATAATTTGTAAATCTCACCCCGAAACTTTTGTAAACCATTACTTAAGGAATTAAGTATCTTAAAACTTCCCTGCATTTATATTTATGAAACGGTCGTTTTTTTGTGGGGCTTTACGGCTCATGTCGACATCAAAGGTCATTGTAGCCCGTAAAACTTGTACTGGTAGGGAAAATGCAGTTACACACTAGGGAGAGCCAACATGAATCTCCCCGTGTGTGGGACTCGTCGAATGATTCAACCCTACCCACCTGATTTACAACATACCAAAACATATCTGACAACATACATCAAAACAGAAATGGAGGGGGGGTCCGCTGTTAAAAGCTACCTCCTGCACCAGTGCATTTAGTTCTCTACTGGCACTGCACAACTCGGTCGCACTAGGCGTTTCCCGTCCCCGCCAGAGGGGGATTCCTTCGGTAAGTCTCATGTATACTTCCAATTTTGCTAACATGTGTCATGAAAACTTGACATATGTGGTTCCACATGCACGGTTGTGAAAGACGAACTGTTGGTGCAGAGGATGGCCTGACAACCTGCGATGGAAGCAAGTGATACCGGGTTCGACTGCATGCTCGTCGCCATTTTCATCTAGTGGTTCACGGTAGAAACACACGTGTAATTAAAAAATGAATTGTTTATTTCTTGGAAAGAGTTGATATTTGAGCTCACCTTGCGTCCTGTCGTTTGGTGTCGGCCGTGACGAAGTACACCAACTGCACGGAGGGTACTTCCACGATGATATCGTCTTCGCTGACCACGGTGCCTCCGAAGAACACCGGGAATGTGTGTGCGTCCCACGTGACAGGATTGAACATGACTGGGAAGGTGAGATTGAGCGTTTTGTTCTCTACCTCCTCCATCACATACTCCAGGTTAAGAATATCGTTGTGGAAGCACTGGTCGATCCATCGCGCGCACACGTCGCGATAGGTGAATATTTCTTCGTCCCACGTCACCGACGCGTTCTGGATGATTTGGTCCAGAAGTCGAAGCTCCGCCCAGATCTCACGCCTCAGCATGTCGTGTCCGTGCTTGGGGATCACAATGACACGACCGAAGCGTCCTGGAACACAAGAAGAAGGAGAAGAAGGTCAATGAGGTCAATGAGGCGTAGTTTCACTACCTACAAGCTGTCTGGTAGGTAACCTGCCCCGTGCGAACGGAACGTGCATCAAAAATGAGGGAAGCTGCCTGTAATTTCACCAGGCAGGTTACTTGCCTCGGAGAATAGACTTGAGGCAGGTAACCTGACTCACCTACTTCTCAAAGCAGCATAAAGTGAGGTTAGGTACATAATTGTTCGTGAGAGTTTCGTTACTAATTTGTGTGTTTAGCCTAGCCTTATTATTCCCAGTTCATGTGGGGTCGGCGAATGGGGATGGATATGATGCTTCGTTAATTGTAGCTGGGGAATATTCATGGCGCCGGATGCCCTTCCTGACGCGCCTCCCCTGAAGCGGTGATTGTGAAACGAAATGGGTGTGAATGATTATGAGTGAATGATAGGCAGGGGAAACGGGAGAACCCCGAGAAAACCTGCCGCGAGCACCGCTCCGTCCACCACCTCGGATTCTACTTGGATCGGACCGGGTTTGAACCGGCGTCCCCAGAGGTAGAAGGCGAGCGCGTTACACACTGCGCCACGGGTCGCCCTTTCGTTACTAATTTGTGTTATTAATATTTTTAAATCTCCATTTTCCATGTTTCTAATGTTTTGATCCACATGTTCAGAATGAGAATTCTGCGTTAATGGTTTTTCATAGTATAGCAACATTTTAGGAAAAATTTTAATGCAATTTTAATGTGTCTAAAATATCCGAAGAATTCATTTAATTATTTATTAATTGCGACGACGGGTCATGAGTATTGCAGCCATGATCCCTAGTCCATGATTTCTTCTTTTCTAACTCGTCCAGAAGTAGTTCATATGATTCGTGTGGTGGTTCACGAAATAAATGTCGAACCAAACCCCTCATTTCACTCGCACATATGACAGACGAAAACACAAGTCGTAATTTGCAGGCAAGATGCCGAGCAGGTTACTTGCCCCGTGTAAACATTTCGTAGGCAGGTTACCTGCCAGGCAGCTTGCCCCGTGTAAAAGATAATTTGTCATTCCTGGTAGAACAACGAGGGAAGATTTATAATGAAAACAGAATACTTTTAATTTTGTCTGAGTTTAATTTGTTGAGATTGAGCGAGTGATCTGTCGGTAGCATATCGATAACCTAGAACAGCCCTGACACACACACACACACACACACATATATATATATATATATATATATATATATATATATATATATATATATATATATATATATATAANAAAGAAAAATACATAAAAATCATTCACAAATTCAGAAAAATCTACGTGGCTGAGCAAGGCTGGACGCCGAAACTGGTTCGTCCAATATGTGAGTAATTTTTGTGTCTTTCTTTCTTCCAATACAAATAAAATATTTCAATTATTAACTTCCATTGAATTTGAAAATAAGAATGTTTCTAGTATTTTCTGTTGATTTTACATATTTTCCCCTATTACACCCTACTAGTCTGTTTTCATTAATGGAAAAAGGCCGACATCCTAGTTTGCTTCCTTTTCCCCTTCCGAAGTACTAAACTTACTGTGTCCTCACGCTGCAATTGAAGCTAGGATTGAAACAACTTGCTTGGCTGGATAAAGATAGAGCAATATAAGTACAGAGAAAGAATAAACGCACTATTGTCATGGTAAACCGCACAACTATCGATTATTTCACCGTTATAGAGAGATTATTGTTATAGGAAGAATCTCTTTATAGAGAGACTATTGTATTACCAAAAATATATATGTAACCTTTCAAATAAAAGTTACTTTGTTTTATGTGCAAAATTTAATATGGATGGTCTTAAATCTTACACTGTTATTCAACTCTCCTGACGTCACTCGACCAGGATCTTATAACAGATGCGGATTTCTACAGGATTAAAATGTGTTCTTCTTTCCATATCCAAATATTTTTTTTACTTTCTCATACACGCAGTATTGTAATCGTGAAAAAAAATCGAAAACGAGATTTCGACGGAAATATCCGCTTTGGCAATCCCTGATTCTGAAAAAGTGGTTTTTCCCATAACGTCCATCCGTCTGTCCGTCTGTACGCAGCGATTCTGAGTAAATGGGTAATATTTAATACATATTTCGTATATACGGTACAATTTAATTGTTGTCGATGCACATACTCTATTTCTTTTTTACTTTAAAACAAGGAGTACTTCACATGAAGGTCAAAGTACTCTTTTGAATGTTTCTCAAAAACGGCTCCAACGATTTTGCTTAAATTTTCTGTACGTTAAGTACAATTAGTATGCATTACATCCGCATTCGCGGCATATCGCTTGAAAGTTTGATAGAGGCGTAGTAAGGTAACTTCTATCTGCTACACTTACACATTACTATACTGTTTCAAGACGCTTCAATAATATTTATGTGTTAATGAACCAAGCCGGCGTATAATACACTTTTCGTAAACTGAAATGAAAGATATGATATTGATAAAATACATGGGACAGCGAACACACTGCAGATACAAAAATACATCAATTTCTGCCTATAGCGAAATTACATTTACATAACACTTTTACGATATTTATATGCCGCTATTACTTTTGAAATATTATTCTGAATATTTATTTTACCTCAAATTTCAAACAAAGGGCAGTAATAAGTTTATCTAGCGACTTTGAGCGTGAACGGGGCACTTGAAGACGACCAAAAATGACCCTTTCACCATAGAATTTGTTCTCACTCTTTGCTGCAGACAGAGAATCGTATTATGAGAAAGTATGTGAAATGGTTTTGTACCACTAATTTTCTTTTCCATCTCTCTAAGTAACTCGAAATGTCTGTAAGGATGTGAGTGTGAAGTGGATAAATATGTTATTTCAGAAAGTGAACGTTGTAATTCGTATAAGACCATGTGTTCTACCAGTCAGACCTGTTTTATTATATTGCTCTGTCAGAATTTTTTACTGGAGTTACGGTACATTCTTATGTCCGCTGACATAATTACTCTTTTAGTTCAAACGACTACTGATATAGATACCAATTCATTTATTTTTGTAGCTAGTAATTATATGAAATTAATCGGAGCACAAATGAAACAATAAATAGCGTGAAAATGTCGAGAAAAGTAATCGAAAATAACGTAAACATTTTATGTGTCATAACGTTCCATAAGTTATGGCCAAATAGTTACAGTTTTAAAAGTGGAAATTATAATAGCATTCAAATTAATGATACGTGATTTTGAAATAACAGATAATACTTCGTATTGTATGAAAATTGTGTGGTTGGTTTCCGCTCCTTGAAACTTCAAAAACATTTTATTGAATAAGTTTAGATACCTTTTCCCAGAAAACTAATTTTTTTGAAGGATGCTTAATTTTCTTATTTGTGGAGGAAATGCCACTTACGGGAATATATGCGAGGTCGTTCACCCGAGGGCATTCATTCCCTGTGACTCTGCATACCAAGAATGCGACTCGTTCATATTGTTGTGGGCGACTCGTTAGTGCTATGAACAACTAACTGAAATGGTCTTTTTAAGTAAAATTACAATTCCCTAGTCGTTATCATAATTGAATCTCAAGTCGAAACAGTTCTGGTAAGTTCTGCAACATGATCAATAATCTTAGTAATAATTCTTTTCAAATTATTTTTATTTTTGGTATTTTTCTGAACATGACCGAGCTGGCTGTGTAAGAAAGTTTTTGTAGTTAAAAAATTGCATAAAAATGGTTTCATTGATCGTTACAGTCATCTGGTTCCAGGTTTAGGATGAACTCCCAGTAAAAACAGTCCATTAATGACATTAAACCACGTTTATTTCACGTTGGATAGTCAAAATATCAAAGAAAGTATCAGTTCATTTTAAATAACAATAGTCTAAAAAGTCTTTCTTTATCCAATGAAATGCGTGGTTATAATCCTTGAAACAAGCTTAATTGTACCTTTCTGGACTTGTCATTAATATTCGTGTTAAGAGATTTCCATTAAGAATTTAGGATGAAATAATTGACTATGAATTAAATCAGACCATATAGATTAATGCAATAATCCAAAACTCGGAAATATTGTGAATAGCATGAATCCATAATGTAAAGTGCAATAATATTGTTAAAAGTTTTACAAATTTTCGTATTACTGCGCAAATTTTTGACGAAAGAAACCTTGCTAAGCACGCACTATACCAGGTGTTTCTCCGCAACTATGAAAGGATTTCTTCGTATGCAATAAACCTATACGAAACTGAGGAACTCGGAAAATTGGTGTAAAGAACCGTTTGGGGAATTTATGGCTCGAGTTTGGATAAGCAGAATGTAACTGAAGAGAGGGAATCGAAGAATCAGTGCATCGTATGAAGTTAATTGTGAAATTGTAGTGATGAGCTTTTACCTCACGGGATGGAACTAATGTAATGAAAACGTGGTAACTTTTTAAGAAAATAAGGGTAAATGTACTCAGTAATATTTATTTTCGGAGTAGTATTTATTAAAATTGGAATGTTATTCGTATTCTACTCAAATATTATTTTTATAATTAATAATTTTTTGGTCCGAAGTAAAGACGAGAGAGGAAATTCAGTGGACATTTACTCGAGAGAGGAGTTCTGGCGAAGAACTGGACTTTCAACAAATGATGATACATATCGCAGATGATGGACAACATCAAATACAAAAACTATCCTATTTATAAGTGATAACTTTTTGAAAGAGAGAGACTAAGAGGTAATCTACATAAAATTACGAAGAAAATGGATGTAAACACTACATAATTACGACAAAATTAAGGGTTTAGGTCAGACTCTTTCTTCCATTTACGACTGATTCTATCTTTTTAAATTATATCGTATTTGGACTCGTTTTATTCCCAGTTTAATATATAATACAATATTATAGTGTCTAGTCACACTATCCCTGAACAGGTCCCGAAGGTGCTCTAGAGGTTCGCGGAGGGTAGAGCTTCGCAATTACTTGAAATTGGTACTAGGAGGAGGAGATGTCGCTCCAACCGGTACTCTTTTTACAACAGGCTGAGTAGGCCTGACAGTCAGTATGGATGTTGAGGTGTGATGAAAATTCCTCATCTATCCGGGAATCGAACCCCAGTCATCCAGCCAGCAACTCAGCTCTCAACCAACTTTTTCCCCCCTTAACTTACCGCCCCACCATAGCGGTAAGATGTGTGCATCATCCAATATCCAATATGTTCTTAGATATTCTACTTAACAGTATGCACTCCGTTTTTCTCTTCATATACAACATTGTTTACAAACTCTCCATAAGCAAATTTTTTATATAATTTCTAACTTTTCCCCCTCTTTTTTTAAAACTTTTGTATATGTTATTCTAAAATACTCTTGCAATTCGAATGTATCTACATTTTGGTTATACATTGTATGAAATATATAGTTTTCAATTAGCCATGTCAAAGCATTATTTTTGCATTTTGGTATAAAATTGTAATCCGGTTGTATTATTATCTTATCAATATTCCAACCAGATGTTCTCATTATCACAGATATTTTTTCCTTTACCCCCATCTTCAAGGAACATTGATTACTCTGCATTCTGTTAGTTTCTGTAGTAATGTGTCCTCCATGCCATATTCTAAACAGTTACTTCTCTGTGACATATTAATTTCATTCAATATTTTTCTTGTGGGTATAATATCGTGGATTAAGTGGTACCGCAATGCTGATACTATACTTGGAAGAATTTACTGTGGACATTTTTCCACACATATTTCCAATTAACCCCAGGAGTTTTTTCGCACACTCTTATCTTCGATCTTAGATAATTTTGTTATTCTTTATAAGTTTCCTTTGATGTCAGCATTTGTTACTTATCTTATTATCAATCATTTCTGTATGTATTACATTGCAATATACTACACATTTCAACTTTGCTTAACTATATTGAGATTGTGAGGTATAATTTGCAGATCTGGAGGGTTTTCAGCTCCTACTTCATTTATCCAATAATGTGACCAATAGCTTCAGAATGTATTTTCATCCTGAAGTGACCTTACTAATTCCTTTGCAAATAGTGTCTCACATTTTTCCTCAATTGCACTCAGGCCATAACCACCTTCAGACCTGGGCTTACACAGCACTTGTAGAGGCACTCTAAACACACATCCACTCTACAATACCTGCCCATCACATTTTTTGAGTTTTGCAAAATGCATCTTTGGTATTGGTTGGACCTGAGCAACGTACCATACTTTAGCTAAAAGACTTGTCTGCACAAACCAAACTCTTTGTTGCAGATTCCAATTATTTAGAACAGAATCATTAAGTAATCCTTGTACAGCATTTACTGTTATGTCATAATTTTTTATGCCATGTTATTTACATTTTTATTGAACCATAAACCCAGAATCTTTATTTCGGAAACTATTTCTATTTTTTTTATGTTTATAGTTTCATCCTTTCCCAGCTGCAAGTATTTTGTCTTCCTGTAATTCATTTTTGCATCGGGCTGTTGACTGAACTTATCTACTCGAATAAGTAGATACTCGAATAAGTAGAAAAGACCATTTCTTAAAATTCAAAACTAGGAAACAAAAAAAAAAGATGTTGAAAAATTTCCATTCTTAAACAGAACAATTAGGGATTGGAATTCAATGCCTGCATCGGTTGCGGAGAGGATATCGGGCTCTTCGTCTACTCACAAGGTTAGGCAAGTTCTGGAAGACAGTGTGCGGTAGTGTAGTGACAGAGCCAGTTGTTTAGGGATGATGTGAAGTGAAGTGATGTAAGATTTGGAGGGCAATAGGGGAGTCAGAAAGGGAAATAAGTAAAAGTGTGAGTGAAGTGATGTGCACCTAAGTGATTCAAGTGTCTGGGTCGGTTCCCTAAGTGTAATTATTATTGGAGTTTTTTGGAGTTTGGTTCAGTCATTATTTAATTTAGTTTGAATACTTTAATTTAATTTTAAATTACTTTAAATAATTGAATTGAATTTTGAATTACTTTGAATAATTGAATTTAATTTTGAATTGCTTTAATAGTTGAATTTAAGATAAATTACTTTAAATAATTAAATTTAAGATAAAAAATTACTTTATTTTTTAATGAATTACATTATGAAATTTAGTTTTTAAATGGTATGATCTTATATTTTTTAAATACATTTCTCGTCTTAATACTTTTCTTATTTTAATTTTAATACTTTTCTTATTTTAATATACTCTTATTTTAACACATTCTTATTTTAATTCATGTATGATTTTGTATATGCTCGTTTTATTTGTGTTGTTGTAATTGTTTTAATTGTTGTATATTGTTGTATATTGTTGATGTATATTTTATTTTCTGCCACCGGCTATAACAGCCCAATTGCAGTAATAAAAATTATTATTATCATTTGCAAGACACCTTCCACCTCCTTGTTACTATTTGTAACTATTGTTACGTCATCAGCATAAGCTTTACCTGCAGTTACTTCTCTGAATTGAGAAGATATACTTAACTTTGCATGCAATTCAATAACGAAGGGGCTTAGCGCTAAGCAGAACAGCATTACTGTTAATGGGCAACCTTGTCTCACTCCACATTTTATTTTGATTTCTTTTGACATGAAACCATTGATCTGAACACATGGATTCACTCCATTTTACTACGCTCGAACCCATCCGAGAAAGCTCTTTCCAAATCAAAATCGCTCGATTACATAAAATAAATACTGATGATTTACCCTATCAAATGCCTGTTCAAAATCAATTGACAGTATTCCCCCATTTCTATCATACATTTCTTTATA
>NNCF01125970.1:176544-219131 GCA_002313205.1 Laupala kohalensis | reverse complement strand
AAATGTTGTGTTTTCACTCCTAGTGTGTGCATGTACTCAGTTTATTGGAGGAATTGGTCTGATGTTGACAGATTGATGTACATTACAAGAAGTAAAACATTTCTGTCATTACAGACTATCACTCACAGGCTGGCTAAGAAATTTAATCAAGATTTAATAAATAAAAGTGACAGAATGACGAAATCTTTTACTTCTTGTAATGTACTCTGTATATTTAACAATATGAAGGGGATGAAGGCAACCCAAATCTTCCTATCGAACTAATGAACTTTTTACCACCCCAGAAAGCAAAGGGTGAGTAATTGTACAAACTTGCGAGCACAGCTCGCAACTTTTCTTTTTAACCTAATTTCATGATTTTTTAAGTACTGTGCTTTTAAGATCTCAGCATAGAATGACTTTTTAAAATAATGAGTAAATGTTAAATGTAATTCGAAAATGTCACTTGCTTCATATATGTCTTACTGAATAAGCATAACACAATTTTGATACATCTATGACAGTTACAAGTATTACTTAATCAAATGCCAGCCAACATATCCCTCCCCCACGAAAATGTTTCCTGAAGTCGCCCCTAAAATGTTCTTAAATATTCTTTAACGAAGAACTTAAACTAAACATCCAGATAATTGGATAAGTCAAAAACGTGATAGGGGATCGTGAGTGGGGGTGGAAGGAGCAAGGTCACACTTCACGACGAAAATAGACATGCTTCGCGCCTTGTTCAGAGCATCCATGCAACTGCCCGCTAAACTACACAACGCTTTTATTGTAAAACACAGCTATAGTTAATGAAAATGTTTAAAGTAATAGTTATTGTTTACTGTGCAGAAAACGCCACGACTATTTTCGTATTTTATAAATAATAGAAATAGACCCACACTATTAGAATGCTATCACATTCTTGTGAATGGTATTTTTTAAGATTGGCTAGCACATAAACTTCAATTTCATTTATATTATTTTCTTCAATAGTTATTATTTTCACATATACACCTGTAGAGAAACTTCAATACAAAAAAATGGGTGTAGTGTTTTATGTGACTGAAGGAAAATTATAAGTTTCCACAAATGTTTGGGAAGTTACGTGGCAATTGCAGAAATGATTTACTTTTGGTAAGTAATTATTAGTAATATATTTGCCAATAAGCCGATTTTCTTTCTATCAACACTTCAGAAATATCGAAGAAAAACCTACATTTCAAAACCTAAAAAAAAAAGAACATGCGCCGTTCTCCATTCGTAAAAAAATGTATATTTTTCGTAACAAAACAAAAAAACAAACATTTCTACGAAAAGAACAGGTTGAAGCACGTGTGTTAAAAGTACTGGAATGAATTTGGACCCTGTTTCACCGCTAATTAATTGAGATTTTCCTGTGCGTGGTGACACATTTAAGTACTCGGATGCTTTCCACACGAAAAAATACTCCAAGAGGATACTTGTGAAACCAATCTCCTCGCCCTTCATAGACAGATTTTGTGTGAACTTATTGCTTTACCCCGACAATTTTGACATCATGCATTTTTTCCATTGATGTGTAATACCTTAAATATGGAGTATAGCTAAGCAAGCATTTATATTTCTTCCCAGTTTAAAGCCCAGAATATAGGCAATGGCATTTGAGATAAATTGAAAAAGAAAAAAAATTGAGTTCCTCAAATATTAGGCCCTTGAGACTATTTCAAAAAAACATATCCGCCGTATTAAGTGGATTATAGTTGTTTAATTATGTCGGCATTTTTGGACTGAATTAAAAATAATCTTTCCTTCTTAAGCTCTACAACAATATATTTTCTAATGTTTCGGTCTCCTCAACTATCGCTTGCTACTCTTTTCTAATCTGTAGTTTGACGCCAATTTTTTTTACTTTAGTGCATTTTAGATGTTTTTGGACATCCTTCTGAGTTTTAGTCTCGTTGCCAATGAGATTTTAGTTTATATAGTTTATCTGCCCAGACTCAATATCACGGGGTTGATGTAATTTACATTATTTCTGTACTTGATTAGTTCGTTAAGCTCGGTATTTTTTTTTCATTTTCCAGGAACCATCTTATAGTTTAATGGATCAAAGTATTTTACTTAGTACCTTCCTCTCAAATACCATTAGTTTTCCCATTTGTGAATCTTTATAAGCTCAGGTTTCAGCTGGGCATCTTAACAAGGGTCTTACTGTTATCCAACTGAGATCAGTTCAGCTGTTTTGGATAGTAATATGCTTTGGAATGGTGTTTTGTTAACAAAATACACTCCATTGCAGAGAGAAATCCCTTCTCCGATCTCTTAACTAATTGAATTATGGATACGACTCAACTTCTTTGAGCTCAGGGCGTACAAAGGATTTCGAAGGGTGGGGGGGAACAAGAAGTTATCCCCTCAGGTACTTCTCTGTTGGAGCCTTGTATCTGCAAATTAAATGCTAAACATCTGCTGCATTACATTCGCCACGTTTACATATCAGATAGTTTGTTTTCCTAGTGTTTATTATTCGTCCAATTTGCACAGATCGGAACGTGAGTCTTTGAAATACGTATTTGAATATTTGTCTCAGTTAATAGGAAGTCGTCCGCATATGCCACGCACTGTTTCAGCCTAGTTGATGTTGCCTTTCGTATTTGTGACTAATAAGTTAGTGACTAGTTTGTCATTGTTTGTTAGTGACTAATATATTAGAAAGAGTAGCAGGTATCAGGTCACCTTAGTTAACTCCAAATTCAACCCTAAATTCACTGTTATATTCATAGTTGATTGACACTTTCACAGGAGAGTTTGTGTGAATCCCACCAATCTGTTTATTTTATCTGGGAAATTCTACGAGAATAGAAACTCAGTTATTTTATTTCTGTGAACAGATAAAACGTCTCCAGATATGTCAGAATATTTCCAGAAACGTCTTCGCAGTAATAAGTGTATCAACATTGACTTATTATTTGGGACCATTTAGAACGAATTAAAAAGAATCTCAGGACAGCAAAAATTACGTTTGTTATTGCAACACTTTCATGGAAATCTGTTACAGAATTATATTCTACTGGTTCCCAGGTAAATTTACTTTTGTAAACGATAAAATACTTCAATTTTGAAATACAATTTGCTATTTCAGAATGAATTTTCTTAAGAAATGTCCGAGACATGAGAGACCTTTGGTTATTCTTCCATTATTGAACCAAGGGGTAAATCTGGTTGTTATTTGGTTTATTGCTTAGAAGCTGCCATTAGGAGATACGTGTTCAAGTTCAAGGAATGTAGTTATGACTGAGTACCAATGTAAGTATTGATGCCAAACTGTATAAACATCTCAAGTGGTACTTTTTAAGTTAACTTTATTCAAACATTAGTTGTTTGTTCCTCGGACCTCTTGAATAAACGAAGTTCAGGAAAAGGTTAGTCCATAGGTGTGGTTCGTCTCAAGGTGTTTTCAACAGTTTTAATGATAGCGGTGTTCAGTGGTGTTCATGAGGCTAATGTCTATTGTCATAAAAAGGGATGATAAATAAGGGATGCATAATATATCTGGATGATATACTTCAGTAAGACGTGAATATGGAAGACCACTTGGAAGGGCTACGAGAAGTGTTTAAGAGATTGAGGAAGGCAAATTTGAAATTAAAACCTAGCAAATGTCAGATTTTTCAAAAATAAGTCAAATTTTTGGGACATNGACAAGCCTTATCGCAAACTGGGTTGAGACCAGAAGAGTAGAAAATAGAAGCAATTCGAGAGTTTCCCGTTCCGAAGTGTGTGAAGGAGGTTTAATCTTTTTTAGGGTTGGCGGGATTCTATCGCAAATTTATTAGAAATTTTTCGGGAACAGCTAGCTGTTTGTCAGATCTTACGAGGAAAAAAGTTAAATTTTCATGGAAGTCTCAACATTATGAGGCTTTTGAATTGATGAAAAAGGCTCTGACTCAGCATCCGGTTCTGCGGTTTCCGGATTTCTCCAGACCATTCGTGTTAACAACGGATGCGTCACCAGTGGGCATTGGTGGTGTGCTTTCGGAGCAACTTGACAGCGGCGAGCATCTAATCGCTTACGAGAGTAAAAAACTGTCGTTGCAGCAAAGTCAGTTCAGTGCTACTGAGATGGAATGCCTAGCAGTCTTGGAAATGGTTAGAATATTTCGTGTGTATTTGCTAGGTCGGCCATTTGTGTTAGTAACAGATCATAAAGCATTAAAATTGCTGCTGACTCTGTCAGATCCGAACCCGAAATTGGCCAGGTGGGAGATGGATCTGTCCGAGTATACATTCTCGGTACAGTATCGACCTGGGGTGCAAATTCCACATGTGGAAGCACTTTCCCGAATACACAGGGGTGTATGAGCAATTTTTGGGGTGGGGGAGGATTATGAACCAAATTGGGATATGGAACGGATACGAACGGAACAGAGGAGGTGTCAAAATTTAAAAAACGAATTTCAATTAGCTCTTGAGAAAAAATCAGGTTATTTCTTAAATGAGCAGGGAGTATTGTGTAGAATACACACACCGCCTCCGGAGCCAGTCACGTCAATATGCACACCTTTGTCGATGAGGCAGCATATTTTGAGCAGATGTCATGATAACCCTTTGGCAAGTCACAGGGGATTTACTGCTACATTGGATATGGTACGACGGTTTTTTAACTGGTCAGGGTCGTATGGACACGTAAAGTGATACGTGCAGAAGTGTTTGATTTGTGAAGCTAGGAGGTATAATTTAGAAAATTCTCAGTTGGAATTAGACAAAGTAAATAAAGGAAGGGTACTTACTCCCATTCATGAAGGACAGTGGGTGCTGTTAAAAAATTTCAGGATGTTACCAAGACATACTAGGATATTCGCACCACGGTGGGAGGGATCGTACATTGTACGAGGGACAAAAACACCAGTCACCTTTCTGATAGAACACGTACACACAGGGCGCACAGTGTGCGCCCACCACAGGAACTTGTTGCTTCTACCTCAGGAGGCAGAGGAGCAATCGCCTAGGGTAGTGTTGGCAAGGACGACACAGGAAGCACGGGGAAGGAATGTGAGTGCAGAGCTGAAGGGGGTTGAGCAGTCTGTTCAACCAAAGGCAAGGTCACCATACAACCTTCGCCCAAGGCTAGGGAGTACACGTACAAAATAGGTGTACAGGAAAAATCAACTTGGGGCCCAGATGGAATTAGAGTTGGGGAGCGTGCCGGACCTCTCCAGGAGGCTGCGGACGCCTGGAGGCAGCGCAGTACGCCGTTGTTGGAAGGATGGTCGGGGTGCCAGACGGACGGGGAGGGGAAGGACGACTCATCAGCCGGACCTTCACCTGCCACGCGCCTGGATCCGAGGACAACCGACATCGAGCTAGAGGGAGTTACCTCTCGGAAGGGAGGGATGATGAAACGTGCCAGTGAACGCGGGACAGGGCCGGGAGGGATGATGACCTCCTGAGAGCTCTCAAGGTCTCGGGGCACGCGCAGTCGTGTATATATTTGTGAATAAGTGTTTTTTGTTATTGATTGGTGAATTGGTGCAGTGAGAAGAAGAAAGAATGGTGCAGTGACCGAGTGGGTTCATCTGCGTGATGAACTGTAAGAGAAAAAAAAGAGAGAGACTGAAGCGTGCGAGGAGTTGGAAGTTGTGAATGAACTCGAGAAAGGGACGGGAATGGTAGTGAATTCCTGGGTGCTCTGGAGTCTTCAAACACGCACAAATTTGTGTATATATGTAAAAGTATTTTTCTTCTCTGAATTTATGTTAAAAGAAGAGACGAATACAGTGAGTAATTTTCTGGAGTCTCTGAAGAGCCAAGACACGCATAAAGTGTCGTTTGAAGAGATCAAAAGACATTTGACACTGTGGCGACCAGGTCAAGACAATATAGTGCAAATAGGAGTAATATCATGGATTGTGTATGTAATTTTAGGAGTAATAGTGTTAACTGTATTAACTTGTACATTACTAAAGTGTAGGAAAAAGAAATATGAAGAGCAGGGAAAGAGGACTGTATCAGTAATAAATATGGTTCCGACGCAGAACCATGTTCTATTGTTTCCTCTCTTGTAATTTTTTTTTTTAATTTACTATTATTAAATGTAAATTAATGTGTTATCTTGTATAGAATTGTGTAAAATATGTACTTTTTTGTTGTGAATGGTTATTGGGAAAAAGAAAAAGGGAGGATTTTTTTTATGATGAATTAGATTTTAAGAGCGCAAGCGAGATATTGTGGAACAAATTGTAAAAATTCATGTATAGTTTTTAGTGCGCAATGTGACATGATGTAAGCATAGTGTATGTATATAGGTGTCAGTTGGGCATGGGTGTCGTCACGGGAGTGACTTCCTTTTTTTTGGGAGGGGGAGAGATGTCGTGACGCCACCTCGAGTATGCCCAACTAAGCATGTTAGAATGGGGTCAGGTGCACTAGCAGACGAGATTAGGTTACGAGGTTATGACGTCAGGCTATAAACCGTATAAATGGGGTAAGATCAGAGGATCTCGCCCACTCTCTACACTCTACACTCTCTACACTCTCTACGCACTCTCTACTCTCTTGCCATCTGGCCTGCCAGCCGGACCGAACCCGGGACCGCCAGCCTCCGCTCCGACCCAGCTGCTTACTGGCATCCGCCGAACCACGATAGCCTGACGAGCATGACCTCGCCAACACTTTTGTCTGGGCCTGCACACCATCAACCGTCTTTGCGAGTATTAAACCCCACTTACGCACTATGAGTTTCTCTGGAGCTAACCACCCGACCTCTACCCCCCTTTTCCCCCTTTCCCTTTCTTTGCCGTGTCCAACCTCGCAGCTCAGCTCGGTCAAACACGGAGTTGCGAGCAAGACCACGACAGTACAGTCAGTAATTAGCATTGGAACAACAAAAAAAGATTTTTTCGATTTTGTGTTATGGGTCAGGTATGGAATATGTATGTATAAATGCACGCATAAATCATAACATATAAATGACATGGACTCGAAAATAATTTAATCCCAATGATAGCCCTGCATTCTTGAACAATTTCGTAATAATTTTTAATCTTTTCCAGATAATGATATTTGACATACTTTTTTATAATATTTAAGCACGATGCAATTAAATGAAAGAAAGTTTATTCAAGTTGATAAATACACAGTTACGTATTAAGTGCCCACCCTTCGTTGATTTCGATCTAAAGTTTTCTTTTCCTTCATACTTTTTATATATTATTGGCGTAACTCAAGATATAATTTCGTAAAATATAACATAGAAAGTTGTAATAACTCTGTTTATGTCGTTAACAATCGGTGATTTTAATAATTATAGTAATATGATGTCCGGTGTTTGGAAGATTTGATTCATGAGACTTGAAAGCATGAGAAAAGTTTTCTTTCCTCGCATTTACGTAGTTTTCTAATAAATTTATAAATTTATTGTCAAAAAACAGTACAAACTGCGTATGACCACATGGAGGGAAAAAAACTAATTTACTCTCCGGAAGCAAGCAAGGGACCATCCCATCAATTCCGATCAAGGGCCCTAAGGCAGAGGCGGATTCAAAAATTTCAGCAAAAGTTCCTAGATAAGATAAAAAGTTGGCTGCGAGTTATAATACTAATAGAATGTCAATATGTTTGTAATTTTAAGCAAAAAATTACATGTACAAGTTATTATCGAACTATAGATTATTCTGAGTATAGTGTTTAAAAATCATAAGAATTGAAATAACACTAAATTCACGATTTATTGTTACAATAAACACGCCCCTAGACAAAGCCTAGAGAACCTGTATGATAAATCCGCCTCTACCAGAAGGAAAAACGGAGAAAAACCCGGGCCAGGATAAAATCCTTTGTGCGCGTTTTCTTGTTGTCATGAGACTGACTTATCCCTAAAAACATATTCCGATGATTGAAGATTCAATTCGTATCTTGAATAACAAGGTAGTATGAGTCTGTCAGCATTATTCAGTCCAAATATATAGCTAACGTTAATGCATTAATTAATTGTCAGAATATTTTGCAATCTTCCTCTTTTGCACTGAACGTAGGGAATGGTTCTTCTTCGTTGACTTTTTTTTTGCTAATGGATGACTCTCTTCAGAAGCAGTGAAGATGAAAATGTTTTGCAGTGAAGACTTTGCTACGAATACAATACGACCTCGAAATATTAACCTGAAGCGAAGCATTAACCATGAAATAAAATTTAAATAATACACCTACAGTTATGAGAAAAAATATTCTTATTTTAAATTCAACTTTCTGGATTCTCAGTTGTTTGCAAAATATAAATAAAGAAACATCTTATCAAAATATAAATAAGAAAATCAATATCAGAAATGAACTTCTGACCTTGAGCCTGACCACGCCAATGCTGAAAATGTAATACCTCTAAAATTCTATACTCACCAGTATGCAGTTATGTCACAGTTGGGCAAATGTTAACTGTATTACGTCTATGATGCATTGCATGAAGTTGTGATTCTGTATATGGGAAATAAAGTTCATCTTCAAAATGCATTGGACTACTTCTACGGAATGCTTTTTCAGTGATTTAAAACAGTTATACAAAATAAACTGCATGAAAAAGGTATAAATTTATTGTATTCCAGCAAATACCATAGCTATACGAAATTTAAAAAAATATTATATGCAACATACAATTTTTTTGCACGGAATATGACGATCTCACTAGAAACTCTGAATAATAAATAAAAAGAGATTTTAAATCATTTATATGTAATTTGGTAAATACTGTTATATATTCCGAGTTTATTATAATTGATAAACCTTATGCATTTTGATTCTTGCTAGGTAGTTAAGGAAACGTCTGTAAATTTGATTCTTTCCTGCACTGCTACTTCACGTACCACTTCTGACCTCTAGCGGACACATCAGTAAGCTTGAGCGTCGCAAATGGAAAATTAGCTCGCAGCTCCGTTAAGGTAGCACCAACGACCTAGTGACTGTTTTTCTATGTCCTGATTTGTTTAATGAAAGGATAAACATATATCTATCAACTTATCTGATAAAATTTTGTTTGGACCCTACAGGACTTGTATTTGACCAAAACAATCGTGAAGTTTTATAGGTTCTTGTCTTACCTAATTGGACAATTAAAAAAGGTACTCGACACAAACTGTCGCAAATCTAGAAAAAAAAACTATTCAAACTAGAGACATTTTTTCAATACATTGTTTTAATTTAAACGGTATAAATTATTATTTGCAATTTTTAATACGCTATAATTCATGCATTTCTGTCATATGGACTACTTTTAGATAAACGGAATGGATAACATTGTTAAAGTTTTCATAAATATAGTTAAGTACTTGACTAGCACCCGACACGTTCATAGCAAATAAGTTTTTAATTTTTCCACTCCAAATAACTAAAGCAAATAGGTTTTTGTTTTTCCCTTTTCTGTTTTGGACCAACATTTACCTCATTTTGCACTGCACTTACAAGACTTAAAAAGTTCCTGGAAATTTTATATAAATATGTAAAGAACGTCTTTTTGATTTAACGTGACACTTCTTTCATAGTTACTTTTATAAGAAGTATAGGTGGGAGATACCTATAAAGACGCGGTGCAGCAGTACGGCAGGTTGAATTTAACGAAAGAAATTTATTCAATAATTGATGACTGGAAAATCCCAATTAGAATAATATTCGGAATTCTTTTCCTTGATCTACCGTAAAACGAAAATGGCGAAAGTAATACATTTTAACCGTGCTCACAGTTTTCAAATTGGGTAGTTAAATGGTTTTATTAAGTTTTGATTTTATCCTGAATTTGTATGAAGTGGACAATATATTTTTCAGTAAATAAGCGAAATATATTTCTCTTCCACGTTCCAAAAATGACAATTGATATAACTTAAAGAATTTTTTCCTCTCTCACTACCTCATGATCTATCCTTTCAATTGTGGTATCGCTCGTGGTGGAGATATCTTGATAATTAATTACAATGTCGGGTTATGGAAATGGTGCGAGATGTACAACCCTTACATTGACACACCTTGTGTATTCTTGGCAAACATAAGGGTGAGGAATAAAGTACACTTCGTGCAATATTCTCATGGTTAGTAGTTGGGTTTCATTGAAGTATTTGACTATTCAATAATGTAATTATCTCATTATTCCGATATTTTCAACGTAAATGGCGGGTATTTAGTAATGCATTTCTACCTACTTTCTTATACTTTGGTAATTATTTGGAAAATGAATCGTTTCAGCAAATTATTCTGGATAATTCTTGGCTTGAAGATATACTTTTCAATAATGCAGAACATTAACGAGGTATTTAGAACAGAAATTGGAGTTTGGCTTTAAGAGTTTTTTCCGAACAGTTGCATGCCTTCCCAGACTCATATGTGGATACGTTTCTAATAGTTTTGAAAACATGTGGCATATTTAGTCAATTGGAAATAACTGTAAAATCGCCCAATGGTTATAATACGAGAGGTATTTTGAGCGAATTGAAGGTATTTGAATGGGAATTTTCCCCAACTTTCGGATTATCAGATAAGACTAAGAATTATGTATTGAACGATTAAACAAATCTAAATAAGAAAATAGATTTCATAAACTAATAAACCTTTTCTGTAGTTTCACGCTTTTAATTCGTTTTGTTATAGTTATTAGTGTAGACGCAGTTTTAATCAAAATTTAAAGAAAGAAATAATTCTGAACAAGGTGACATTTCATGGTTATTAAGGATTTTAAAATTGTACTTCTCAAAAATTTGAAGTACTCAGTTTGATATCAAAATTTAATTTAATTTTAAACGTATACGTTAATCATCTTTGCAGATACAACAGATAAACATTGGGTATACATTTAAGTGTATAAAAAGTTCCATTGTTTAGATACAAAACATGAAAATAAAGAACTACGTATATTTATTTTATCTCCCCCTCTCAATGTTATTACATAAGATTTAATTACATATTTAAAAATTTTCCCTTATAATTAAGAGTTTACGGAAAGACATATCCACGAATGCAAGCATAAACACAACTAGTGGAGAAAAACCATTGTACATACTTTCTCATATACGTTTCTCCGTCTGCAGCATAGAATGAGAAAAACATCTCCAGTGAAAGGGTCATTTCTGGAGTGGTGCTCTATATTTTGGTCGTCTTCCAGTGCTTTATTCATGCTCAAAGTCGCAAGATGAACTTATTGCCTTTTATTTGAAATTTGAAAGTAAGACATTATTCAGAATATTATTTCAAAACATATAGCGACATATCAGTCTTATAAATTTCGCAAAAGTGTTGTGTAAAAGTAATTTCGTTGTAGACAGAAAATGATGTATTTTCGTATCTGCAGTGCGTTTGCTGTCCTATGTATTTTATCATTATATCTTCTTTCATTTCATTTTACGAAAAGTGTGTTCTACGTCTATTTGGTCCATTTACACTGCTAAATATTATTCAAGTTTCTTGAAACCGTAAACTAACGTGTAAGTGTAGCACACAGAAATTATTTTACTGTGTCTATACCAAACTTTCAAGCGAAATACCGCTAATGCGGATGTAATGAATACTAATTTTACTTAACGTACAGAAAATTTAAGCAAAATCGTTGGAGCCGTTTTTGAGAAACATTCATAAGAGTATAAACGTAGGCATCCGGAGTCAGTATGAACTTGTCTGTTGGTAGTTGTATCTACTATGACGCGGTTTGTCCCGGACAGACAAATTCATATTCATAAGAGTTCTTTGACATTCATGTGAAGTACCCTTTGTTTTAAAGTAGAAAAGAATTAGAGCACGTGCATCGACAACAAGTAAATTCTACCGTAAATACGAAATACAGATGGACGGACGGACGTTATGCGAAAAATAACGTTTTTTAGGATCAGGGATCTCCAAAACGGATATTTCCGTCGAAATCTAGCTTTCGAATTTTTTCACGAGTACTATACTTTCTAAATACTACGTACATGAGAAAGTAAAATGCATTGCAATAATAATTATGAGTGTTGACAAATTAACCGAGGCCTATGGTTTAAGTAATACGTGCCACTTTGGGACCAAGTCCCGTATTGTTTTCAGTGCTCTGTTTGTGAACGGAGGTTACTGTGGCAATTGGGTAAGGTGAACGATTTCAAATTATGTAATGTTATGTCATGGAAAGGTTTGTAGAAAGACAGTATTTGAACACAATATAGAACTAAAAGATACTCCCATCGTAACTATGTTAAGAATATTGGAGTGTCACGTGAGGAACGTGAAATTGCTTGTTTCCGTTCACATAGCTGTATGCACAATATATTGATTTATTGCAATAAACAATTTATTTACAGAATTTGTGAATTATTTACGAGAAGAAGCTTTCCCAATAGTTTTCACGAATGATGACATTATTTATGTGTCATTATTCAGAAACATGATTATTATACAGTGATTTATGTTTCTTTGTAATGAGCTACAATGGAAAAAAACTGGAATGTCCAATATCTTCTTAACAAATAATTGACATTCTGATGTATTTAATTTTTCAGACAGTTATTAGGGTTTTTCGTCCTGTGAGCTTTTACTGCAACGTAAAACATCCACTTCAGAGATTTTTTCTTTATTTTTTATTTTTTCATTAACTCATGTTTCTTCATTCACGTCATGCTTAACATGATTTTATATTTTTTACGGTTTTCATATCCATGAATCACCTGGCAGAATCACACATTATTGTAAAAATGTAACCGCAAAACTACATGAACGTTTTGGTAAATTTGAGGAACAAGTTGAAATTAAATAATAGAGAATATATTAACAAATTATTGAAATGTTAATACTTCATACGACCATACTTTAGGAGGTAACAAATAATGTAAAATCTTTANGAACGTTTTGGTAAATTTGAGGAACAAGTTGAAATTAAATAATAGAGAATATATTAACAAATTATTGAAATGTTAATACTTCATACGATCATAGTTTAGGAGGTAACAAATAATGTAAAATCTTTATTTTTGTCAAATGTAATTTCCTTAGGGTAATTTCTTCGGTTTCTATAATATACTCATACAACTTGGAATAAACATAAAGAAGATTCATCTAAAAGGTTATGCATTCACGCAATAGCATACAAGAATTGCGTAACATGGAATAATGTATGCAAAAATCAGAAAAAAGTGCTCATATTAATTCGTGGATTCATTGTGATGATTATTAAAAGTATATTAAAAACAAATTTTCATCTTGTGAACATATCTTTTTAGAATTGTTTCATTATTAGTAATTTCAAGCTCACTAGCCATATTTAGCCATATCAAGTAAAATACTTTTGATATGGCTAAATAATAGACGAGAGATGTACAAAATAGTCTTTGCTATAATATCAGTTATGAGTGGTATTCATTGTGCGTATTCGGATGACTGTCTAAAACATGTCATACATTAAAGCATCCTGATCACTTCAACAACTTAATCAATGAAGCATTCATCAATAAATAGACCCAAGTGATAGCGTGGCATCTGATATGTTTCACTCGTCTGCTTCAAACCATCATGTTTCTATTGATTTGATCTTTCTCTCCGTATGTCCTACGCGAAGGTTAGTCTCAGGTACGCTCACATGAACTAAGTTGACATGTTCTATACACCGGGGTCCAACGCGATAAGTCAGACGCTAGCGGAGCAGCGTCACTGCCTCGCCGTTTTCTTGTCGTCTCCGTGGTTGAGGAAGTATGTCGTTAATCATGAAGGCGTTCACTTTATCTGCATCCGATTCTCCTGTCGTCGGCGTGGCCTCCCAGCTGCCCTGCGTTTTTCTTCTCCCGTGCGACGCGACTCGGTACGCCGCACCCTCCCCGACACACCCTGCATCCAGGGATTCGCTCAACGCCTGCATGTTAGCAGGCTACAGAGCGCGGACGTGGTTGTTTTACAGTATAACTATTTCGGATGGTCTGATTGATGGTGTTCCGAAGATTGTTTCAATTGAAAATAGAGACACTTTCTCGAAAGAATGGTATTACCCACGCAATGCGAAATTTTGAATGGGACGACAATTTTATTCAATTATTTATTTTATGACGTATGAGGAGGTTAAGGTCATGAGATCAGGTCTTCCACCTAAGAAGGAGTAAGGAAAGGGGCAAGGNGAAATTTTGAATGGGACGACAATTTTATTCAATTATTTATTTTATGACGTATGACGAGGTTAAGGTCATGAGATCAGGTCTTCCACCTAAGAAGGAGTAAGGAAAGGGGCAAGAAAAGATGCTGTATTGGAGCGTGATGTACCGAAACGACATTGACGGTAGATGGGTGAGAAAACCCAAGAATTCAACTTAACCCAATTTGGTCGAATGGGAGATCAACTCGAAATTTTGTCTTTGATAGATGACACATTAATTTGAAATATTATTCCATAGTCCTGCAAATTCATTGCGACGTTATGGATATTATTTCTCTGATTAATACCCTTAGACAAGATAGATCACTCCAATAGGTATGTCAAAAATATTACTTCTTTCATACTGAAATTGAATGGCATCTATTATTAACACCCAGTTTGCGTGATAGAGGAATGTAACTCAAATATGTGAAACAGAAAGACAAGGACCCCATGCCTGTGAAGTTTGTAAAATAATCTTTATATATCTGATAAAACCACTGTTAGAAGATAAAAAAAATAGCTAATAAATGGCTACTCGGTGTAATAAAGCATATTGAGCGCAGTGATCAAATCAAAATTATTGGTAGATATATTGAAAATTTTATTCAACTTTCATTAAATCATGACAAAAAGATCATTCAAATTTTCAACGTCACATCCCCCTTTTTTATCCCCTGCAGGGGGATGAGATCCCGATTCACCGGATTAGGCCAGGTGGAAGTTGCGTACAGATTTGTGAGTCGAGGCGGGTGGTGCAGTGGATAGCTGGCACCACTGCAGTCAGGTCATCCCGGGTTCGAGTCCCGGTCCGTCGCAATTTACATTTGTCTGTTGGCGTTGCAAACTCTCCTCCACGAGTAGGTACTTGAACGTTGTGAGTTAGAATCATACAAGTTTTATTTTTATAAGTCCTTTCGTGCATTATTAAATTATTTGCAACATTTTTTTTGTAAATGTAGACCATTAATGTGTTAATGCGAATTGGAACGAAACTGTCTTTTTTTACACCGTTGTTGCAAACTACTACTTAAGCACACAAAAATTTCCTCCAAATGTTCCCTTCAATAACTTTTGAAATTTATGTATGTCGCAGCCCGTTAGTAAAATAAGCCTCTTATAAAGAGCATAGGTGCATTATAAAGAGCCGGCCTATAGTCAATTAAACAGTTATTCTATTAAATGATTAAAATATTTTCAGCCTCTTTATAAAATACCTGACCTTCGACGCCTGTTAATAAAATGGACTTCTTCTTTATTATCTGGCTGCACATTTTCAGCCAGTTTATAAAAAGACTGACTCGGGCGCCAGATAATCGAATATAAAATTTTCGACTACTTATTAAGATTTATTACATCCACTTGATATATTTAGAATAAGGGTCTTCTTCTTCAATCCTTTCACTCCTGTATGGAGCATAGGACTTCAGTAAATTTCTTCCATCTGACAAGATTCGCCACCATAGATTTAATTTTGTTTCATGACTTCCGGTAGTTTTCCACCTCCTTTTGAACAGTTCTTCGCAATGATCCACTTGGACGTCCCACTCTTCGCTGACCTTGCGGATTCCATTCCAGTGCCTGTCTCTCGATGTTGTCAGCTGGTTTTCGAAGAGTATGGCCAATCCACCTCCATTTACGTTTTTGGATTTGTTTCTCTTTTGCTTCCTCGCCTGCGAGTTCCAACTAGGCATCATTTCGTCTTTTTAACGGCCAAAATTTCCTGAGGCATATATTGACGAATGTTTGAAGTTTATGCCTTATAGACTTATCGGTCAGCCATGTCTCAGAGCCATATTGGAGCACTGCTTAAACGTTTGTCTTGAAGATGTTTAATTCGATCGTTGTTGATATGAACTTAGTTCTCCATGTAGGACTGAGCTGAATAAAAGCTTTAGAGATTCTTTTTTTAACATCTTCCAGGGTTCCACCCATATCCGCAACAATGCTTCCAAGGTAAACAAAGGTGTTCACTCGTTCAAGCTCTTGATCCTCAATCTTTAATGACTTTTGAGTTTTAGGCTTAATACGAAGATCTTTTGTTTTCGTGGTATTTAATTTTAAACCAGTGATTGCAGCTTTGCATTGCAGATGCCATATCTTTTGTTGAGCATCGATGTACCTCATGACCAATAAGCAGATGTCGTCTGCATAATCCAAAACCTCCAATACTACACAGAGGTTCCAGCAAAGGCCACGTTTCTTCTCACCAGTAACTCTTCTCATAATGTCATTCACTACCAGCAAGAATAACAATGGTGATATAATACAACCCTGTCTCACTCCATTTGTTACAGGTATTGGGTTAGATAATTTCCCATTGTTTATTATTTGGCAAATATAATCCTTACACATATCTTTGACGATATTTATTATTTTTGAGGTACGCCATACTTTCCTAGCACTTACCAAATGGCTTTATGTCGCAAGGAATCAAATGCTTGTTCAAAGTCTATGAAAGTTAAATATAGAATACTTTTCCACTCTACAGTCTGTCCTATGATAAGGCGAAGCGTGTTAATTTGGTCTATACAGCTACGATTATATCTAAAAGTAGCCTGTTCTTTCCTAATTCTTTTTTCCAACGCCAGTTCCATTCTGTTGAGAATCACACGTGAGAAGACCTTACCCGGTACCGATAACAGAGAAATACCCCTTCAATTATTACATCTTGTTCGATCTCCTTTTTTCGGTATTTTGACCATAATACCGGTCTTCCAGTCCTTGGGGACCTTTCCTTCTTCCCACATCTTCTGAAACAGTTCTAGCAGTAACTGTCCTGTTGTATTTACATTTGCAGTGAGAATTTCAAAGCAAATACCATCTTTAAATGATACTTTACCATTTTTTGTTTGTTTGAGGGCTGTTATAATTTCAAAAAGGGTTGGTTCTGCCTCACTTATTTCAATCTGTTGATACATTCCTTCCTCATTTTTATTTTCAGGTAGCTGTTCCACATCATGTTGCGTTTCTCGATTCAGTGTTTCTCGATAGAACCCTTCCCATCTTTGCATCTGCTCACATTCAGTAGTTAAAAGACATGACTAGTTTTCTGATTCCTCCCACCTGATAATATCCGGGTGATATAATTCCTTTATATCACCTTCGCTTGCAGCTTCTTCT
Organism: Laupala kohalensis; assembly: GCA_002313205.1. NCBI lineage: Eukaryota > Metazoa > Arthropoda > Insecta > Orthoptera > Trigonidiidae > Laupala > Laupala kohalensis. Next base: position 201,934 of record NNCF01125970.1, on the reverse strand, counting down.
GCTTTGCGAGTCATTTCGTTTATCCATTCCCTTTTATCTCTGCGAGAACCGTGTTTAACTTCTTTGTCTTTTGNCTCTTTTCTTCCCAGGTGTTTTACAAGAGTTAATTTGTTGCTTAATATTTTTCCTCTGTTCAATTTTTTCCCATGTACCATTTGTCATCCATTCTTTTTGCTCTTTCCTCCTAAATCCAATAACTCTTTCACTCACATCCTGGAGGCCATCCTTCACACTCTCCCACATGATTTCCACATTATCACTCTCTCGACAAGTTATAAAGAGAATCATACTTATTATGGAGCTAAATTTTAATTTGTTCTTTAACCTGTTTTTCTGGATTTTTCGGATATCATAATATTTTCTTTGGGCACTTTGAAAATATTTTTGTAGACTAGAATTTTTATTCTTATGCGTGCTATCATGATATGATGATCACTACCTACATCTTCCACCCGCTTATTTCGGACGTCCAAAAGTGATCTTTGCCATGACCTACTGATAGAAAAGTGGTCAATTTGGTTCTCTGTTTGTCCGTCCGGGGAAATCCAAGATGTTTTGAGACACTTTTTGTGGGTAAATACCGTACATCCTATAACAAGTGCATGGTCACTAATGCATTCCACAAAAATTTCCCCATTTTCATTTATTTCTCCAATACCATGTGGTCCCATCACATGCTTCATTTCCGTATTATCACTNAAGCATTCCACAAACATTTCCCCATTTTCATTTATTTCTCCAATACCATGTGGTCCCATCACATGCTTCATTTCCGTATTATCACTAACCACCATTAGAATCACCCATAACAATAATTTTATCTCTGTGAGTTACTTTGGTTAGGGTCTGTTTTAATTTAGAATAGAAGTCAAGTTTGGCATTTCATTCTGCGTTTTCTGTGGGGGCATAGCATTGTACTATTGCAACATTTCTTATTTTGGTTTTAAATCGTACCGTAATTATTCTATCGGACACTGGCTGCCATTTTACTAAGCTCTTCTTTGCAGTTTTATTTAAAAGTATACCCATGCCACTTACATGTTCTTTATCTTATGGAACTCCAGAGTATAAAAAGATATAACAACGATCTACTGTTTCAAAAGTTCCAAATTGCTTTTACCTGATCTCACTCAACCTCAAAATTTCCACTTTCTGTGCATTTCATTTATAACCTGTCTCAGCTTCCCCGGTCCATTTAGTATTCTTACATTCCAGAATCCAATTCTCGTTTACGTTTTCATGCCAAAGGTTGTCCTCGTGTCAGACCGGCTATTTACATCCATTTCTGTAATAGTTTCGATTTCAGAAGGTAAGGGGTGATTGGCCCCATACTCTCCGAGTAACCTGACAGGGCTGCTGTCTTAAGGCCTGATTACTTGCTCTGCGCTTTGATGGTTTGCGCAAGTACCGTGGCATTTCCTCCTTAGCTGCATAAAGGTGATATGGTTATCCCGCCAATACTCGGTCGTCAGAACCTCGTTTGTGAAAAGAGGGTCCACCGCGTGAAGTTGGCGCGTGAGGTTGACACTTGGGGAGGAGAGGCTATGTCATCCCTCTAATGGCTTCGCATCACATCCCCTTAGACCCCAGAATAGGGTAACAATTGTGTAATATTGGATTTAGTATTCAAGAAAAAGCTCATAATTTACATATACCAAATTCATTAATACGGGTTTTTTTCTTTTCTTTTAAACAATACCCGACATTTATACGGTTTTAATCCTCAGGTGGTGAGCTTATTTTTATTGTCTTTATCTTTTGAACGTAATTTCCTACCGATCTTCTCTCTCTTTGGGGCGCTTGATAGCCCAGTGCAGTTTTTCACGAGTTGATTTGAAATATTTTTTCAAGATGTTGGGAAGAGTAACAATTATATAATGCTAAACATTTTAATAATAAACTTTCTAAAAAGTGTGTATTTTGGAATGCTGAAAAGTAACAAATATTGAATACGAAAAATTTAATTTCTACTTATGCGACATGGAGAGTATTAAGATTAAAATTTAAATATATTCAATATCTTTACGGTAGATTCCCTAGGTTTTTATTGATCCTACATTCCATTCTTATGGATTTGTTCGCTAATAAATTAACATTATGCCTATTGTTAAATTATATGTGGATAAATTATTGTTAATGTTTATTGTTAAGCTATATTTATTAGATTCTTGTTAATATTTTTTAAATTATTAAAATAGCTCTTTTTTTCCTGCAAATTTTATATTACCCACAAAGTGAACTATTTTCGGAATGGAGTATACAAGATTGGCACATCTGTAAGTACACTCCAAAATTGGTATCCGTGAAGTCAAATTCAACTCAGTAACATCAATTTTTAATGGGCGCAGTGTTGGGTACGCCAATATCTCTCCGAAAAGTTGTTTGGGAGTCGCCTGTATTCAGGGACCAAGGATATCAAAAATGTTCATGCAAAATATCAAAATTAAAATGCCAGACAAAAAAATGTACCTGCTCTAAAAAAATTAAAATGTAGTTCTCGATGCTCTGATAAATAAATATTTCATATCAATTTATTAATCGTCTCCATTTTTTTCTCTCCGTCATCATTCTTCTCCTTCTCATTCATAAATACAGAAGATGGAATGGTTGCATAATAAAATGAGTATAAGTATGGTGAAAAAAATAATGATTATATTATTTATTTGAATGTGTATTGTCGCGATGTCTACAGCTCCCTTCAGGTTGGCGATTGTCGGGGAGTGTGACGCCGAGGTATAGTTGGCGGAGTGGGAAAGAAAGACTGTTGGAGGTGGAGGCGTTCGGCCTGAGCCAAGGAAACGCGGTCTGTGAAATGATAGATTTACTTACTCAGACAATACATAGAGCGAGAAGCACAGAGCAGAAGAGGGGCCCGTACAGTCACGACGGAAGTGCCGCTGGAGGTGGCAGCGTCGGTGGTTCGCCTCGGGTCCCGGGTTCCTTCCAGGTCCGGACCTCTCGTAGCAGCGTCAGCCGGGCTCGGACGACGCGGAGCGTAGTCACGACGATGGTCGGGCGTGGAGCGTCAGTAGGCGAGAGCGATTTCCCGCTGGCTCTTGCCTATATACCCTTGACTCTGACGTCATGGCCTCGTAACCTCGTTCCACTCTCTGATCCGTATTCTTAATATAGATATTATGTGTCGACATACATTCCAAGATGGACACCTTCACGACAGTATACTCAATAGGTACATGTCTAAGGATTTTAAATAGTATTATGGTAATTTTCAAATTCAAATCAACCTTTGTGAGAAGTACAAAAAATGCACGTAACACAGAAAAAAATCTACTTTAATATTCAAAAAGTAGAATCAAGAAACTAATGGGAGACATTTCAAAATACAAACTTTCCTCGGAAGCTTCATGGAGATTAGTAGTTTAAAAGTACTTGTAACTTCAGTTTATCCTTCTTCTTTAAATTCTGGTTCAAAATTCGCAATAAATCTAAAAAAATGAAAAATATCAATTGTTAAGATGTGAATGAATAAGAGGTATTATATCATACAAAATCTACCTCACCATGTATCAAAATCCATAAATGTGTTTTAAAACATAGTCTAATTTTAGGAGTGTCAAATAGGTGTACTCTTATGTATATTTTTCATGATAGTCTATATCTGTGACAAAGTCCTTTACTTGATGACATAAATAATGGAAAAAGCTTTTCGTACCGTTTTCATTTCTTTACAATGACTATTACTGAAAGTGTAAATTAATTTTAGTGAAAGACGTTGCTTCTTTCTTCTTTATTGTCTGCAGTTTTCTATTGGACGATAGTAAATCAAATAATCTCGTGTGTTCTTGAAAGCAAACCTGTCGAGTAAATCTTATGGTAGAAAAGAAAAAAATTGACAGTAAAATTCATCTTCAGACGAAAATCCATTGAGAGCTTTCAACATTTCATTACTCCGTTGGGAAAAATTTAACATCAATTTTCGTGCAAGTATTAAAACGCTGAATGTTATATTAATTAACTTTTTATTTATCAACTCAAATGACAAATTGGAAATACCTTTTTTCGTAATCGTAAAGGAAAATTGTTCAAGAGTATGAGGTATGAGAGTGAGAGGCACTTTGGTCTTACCACGGTGAATCTCCACCGAGGCACGTTCACTTGGCAAGGATTTGCTAGTTGTCGTCAGGTTTCTATCGGCACAGTTCTCAGCTTCGCAGAATCATGCAAGTCTTGCTATTTTTAGGAACTGCTACATTATGTTGAACTTCTCTTAAGGGTGGAAGGAGGAGGAAAGTTTTTGATGCAAACTGAACTTCGAAGACTGAATCCTGAATGATATATTAATTAATTTCATATAGGTACTGGCAATAATAATTTCCCAGCCAATTAACTTTTCCCATGTTACTGGACTCGAACGAATGAACATGCGTGAAGTTCTTCCTTTTCTATTCCTACATTACGTAGAAAGATAAAAGTGAGGGAGATGTAATAATTACCCTCCAATATTTCATCGAATATTTACAAGGGTATGCTTTACAAAGGCTAACTCCCAAGTTCTGCATAAAGCGGCTCTATAGAAGGAATTCCGTCGTTGCATTGTTAAGTCATATCCTGCTTCACATTCCCGTACTTTCTCCCAACCGTTGCCTCAGTTGGTTTCTTTCTTACAAGATAGCGTTAGATTCCTGCGCGAGTTGTCTGTGCGTAAAGAACTCGATATTAGAGAACATCCTTTTCTTCTCAAATGCCTCCAAGTCGCCTGTAACCCTTTCCACTCATCCCTGCCTTGCATTGTGATGAAGCGCAAGCTTACTATGAGAAAGACTAGTTGAAGTCGCCAACAACCTTCGGACACGTAGGATGCAATTTTATGGGAGAGAACTGTCTCTTTCATCTCTGTAATCTGGTTGAACATTCTGAAACACGTTTTTCCCCTCATATATATTATAACTGGGAAACCAAATATATTAAGAAAACCAATTATGTTATGAGAACAATGGGGACAATTATGTTGTATTGTAGGAGATATTAAGTTCTCTTTTATTGGTCACGATTAAAAATAGAAAACGAAGTTAAAATATCAGTGGTATATAAAAAAGGACATTTATTTGTTTTTGTTTGTTTACGCCTGATATTTGATTATAATAATTTTATTTTATATAATTTTTTTTTCATTTTGAAATTGCGTAGTATAATAATATATAGCACTCCCATCATAGAATTTCACGCATCTCTCTATCTCTCCTTAGTGAGATAAGTCTACGCACTCATTTCGTCATATATTCATCGTTATTTCAATTATTGAACGGTTTGTGAGTTAGAAAATCATGAAGGCATTAAAAGGCATCTCGTGAGATACATGACGTACTTGTTTTGTTTCGTATTGGGCAATTTATTGAAAGAAGATATTTTAATTAATTATTATTTTTAGAACATTATGACGGTACTTGTCTGTTCCAACAATATTTCACATTTTCCAATCCTAATATTTCTCGAAACTACAATACTGAGGAGTAGACCTAGAATTGTAGCACGACATACGGTTGGTACTCTTAGAAATGAAACACAAGTTGCATAGATTATAATTTTATGGCAAGGGTTGCGCTTTCAAATTTTTTTTCACCAGAAAACACTGGACACGAGTGCAAAAAGCGCAGTGCTACTGCGGCTGGGAGTGTTACTATATGTATTCAACAAACCCTCCGGTAATATAACGATAAATATAATTATGACAATTATAAAATGTTCATAATATTTCTTACGTTTAATTATTTTGTAGAATTATTCGGGATTATCTCAAGTATTTAAGGTAAGAATTATTTATAATAATTCTTTAAGAGGCCATTTAACAAAAGCAATTTTGATAATAAGGTATGTAGTCATGTATTCATTGATGATATAAAACTTTTCGGAGGATATAAAAGTTATTTCATGGTTTTGAATGAATGCTCGATATTAAATACGATTTTTAACATGAACTTTATTAACAATGTATCGTCTTTTTGAAAGAATTGACATGCCGGAATATGTTAGAATATCCAATGTATTTTAAGACAAGAAATTTAATCTAAGAAAATATCTTTTGAGTTATTGGCCTGTGCAATTCCTGAATATTGTAAATTAATAATTCAATTCAATTTTTTACGTTCCTGAAATTAACCTACTCTTTCCGCTGCTATTCAAATACAAAACGTGAATACTTATTAAATGAAAAAAATATGGACGTCGTATTTAAGTTTTCTTTGTTTAGCAGTTTTAACGATTAAAATTACGTTGATACCAGATAAACGGATTGCATACATTTAAGTACCATAATCAATGGTTTCATAGTGATCTAAAATAAATCCCTCAAAACACACGTTACATGAAACTGTGAGTGAAATGTATTTTAGATAATTGTTTTTAAATATTTCAGTTCACTTCCCTACACAACGTTATTTAAAATAGTTAAAGTATAGTTAAAGTATTTCTTTTTAACTGCTGTTCTATCTCTGATATGTCAATTAAAATCATGTTGTGTGTCCACTTTGGTTGACTGCATCCCTTAAGGCTTATATGTGCGGAGGCCGGAGGGAAAATGATCCCATTACCGACTTTTCTCACGTTAGTTTCCACCTTTCAATCGTCCTCGTTGAAAGTAAATACTTCTTTCGTGTGATAATATCTGCCCCCCGATATCCTTTTTTTGTAGTATTTGTAAATGGGAGTCATAGCGTGTTATTGAAGCTTATTTGCATGAAACGATAGGAAGTAGGAAATGGGTAGTAGGTTATTGTTAGTAGGTGTGCCTGTTACCTGGGTTTCCCAACAACTTGACTCACGTGGAGGGGTTATCAGGAGTAGTTAATAATTGTTATTGATACTATGAGTAGTAGGGGGTGGGTAGAAGAAGGAGGGTTTGCTTTTCAGTAGTCACAGCTAATTCAACATTAATGTGAAAAGCTACAATTGTTTTCTGGCCCCACCTTGGTGATGAGCAAGAAATCTAACACCTGTGGTTGTATTCTTTTGATGGCTTCGGGCGCGAGGAAAGCACGTTTACGTCTTGATCTACACCACTGAACAATTTACATTGTAAAAACGTGGTTGGTTTGGTCATAAATTAAAAGTTTCATTAACTATGCCAACATTTTGATTAGTTTATTTAACCATCATCAAGGCTATGAGAGACATAACAGTATTAATTACCATCTCTAGATTACCAGAATAAAGAGATAAATTTCCACAGTAAGCAACATTAACACAGTCAGTGCACTATATAACTATCTACAAACTATTAAAATATACAATAACAATATACCTTGTTTATTTTTATCGCATTCTTTACCAAAATACCCCTCGAGCAGCCATGTAAGGTATGTTAATATTCTATATTGTAATAGTTTGTAGATAGTTACATAGTATATTGAATTTCTTGCTGTTGATTATTATGGTAATTTTTCAAAATATTTTTGCAATCTAGAGATGGCAATGATACTGTCATGTATTTCATAGCCGTAATGATGATAGAATAAACTAACTGAAAAGTTGAGTTAGATAAAGTCTTTAAATTTATGACCAAATCCTCAATGTGATTACAATGTACGCAATTTTGGTGAAGAATCCTGATGGTACCTAACAACTTAGATGCTCATCACAGTGAGAAATTAAAGTTTAAAAAGTTATTTAATTAATAAAGGAAATTTGATACACAGTAAGTAGCGGGACAAAAGATATGCCTGAGTATTTATCAGTAAGATGATGTTCCAATTCGACATGCAAAACTCTCTTTATGTCCAAAAAAAATAACAATAAAACATAAAGAAATTATCTAAATGAAAACTGCTTCACTTTGTCTTCTGTTCAGAACTGAGTTTTCGTCAGTAGATTTGTATAACGGAAACATAGCGCCTCGCGGTAGTAGGCATGGATCGGTCACTCACTTTCTAGGCTCACTCCATGAGGGGGGTAACATCAGTTCGCTCCAACGGTCTTCAGAGGAACTACTAATAGACGTCTTCCATTTCGTTTCTCCGTAGGTTCTTTCTTATGTTGTGCTCTGATTCTTAGTGCCCTCATTCGATGTTAGTAATAGTTTGATGATGATGACGATGGAAACTGAAAATGAAAGCTGAATCGTTTATAAACAACTAAAGTTATAAAGCGTTATTTGAAATTGGCAAAGTAATTAGCTTTCAAATTAATTGTAGTTGAAGTTTGTAAATGAAAACTACTTGTAGCAAAACATGGTTGTTAAGTTACTTTTAGCAAAACATAGTTGTTAAGTTTAACTACTACTTATAGGTGTAGTTTTAGATTGAAAACTAGAAACAAATGTATCCAAATTTAATTTCAGTATTTTTCATATTTTCTAATTCCCTATACTTCTCAAAGCATTGAAACAATTACATCAGAGGATTCAGATAGTACAATATAAATTACATCGCATCAACATTTCTTTTCATGGAATACGTGTTGACGTTTTCTTCTTCTATGCCTCCCATTGTATGACTTGTACTGCATTCCTTAAATTAGGATATCACATGCGATAGAAGATACATTAATGGATAGAAAATGGTGCTGGGCGTGTATTGGTTTTACACCCGAGAGTTTCGTACTTGTACCCACTGTACCATAATGATGATGAGAAAATCGTGTTCAAGTATATTATTCTTTGTTTATCTTTGACTGTTTTTGCAATGGTAATAATAATAAGATTAATAATAATAAAAAAATAACAATAATAATAGTAATTTTTCAGAGAGATTCTTTGATTTCACTTTGGTTTTGCTTGGCATTGAATCCCTTGTCCCGTTTACTGAATCGTATCAACATTGGATATCGCATAGGCAATAACTGAAATGGCCATCGGGTATCCCATTTTCTGTACATGGATGACTTGAAGCTATATGTTTCATCCTCAATAAAGCTTCAACAGTTAATACAATTGGTAGAACAGTTTTCAGTGGATATTAATATGAAATTTGGCTTAGATTAGTGCAGAATCTTTAGTAGTCGTAAATGTAAAGATTTAGTAAACCCTCAGGGAGTTGATACAGTGCAGGGTAAAATTGGACTAATGAAAGAATTTGAGCTTTACAAGTATCTTGGAATAAAGCAATCAAACATGATAGCACATACTGAAATAAAGAGAACATTTGTATCGGAATTTACCACCAGACCGGAGAGAATCTGTAGAACAGAGCTGAATAGTAATGATTTGATAAAGGCCATAAACACATATGTAATATCAATTTTAACTTATTCATTCGGGATAATATCTTGGTCGCCCACTGATTTGGAAAATTTGCAGAGAAAATTGCGGGAAAAATTGACAAACCATCGGAAACACCTCGCAAAATCAAATGATCTGAGAATGACACTTCCAAGAGATGAAGACGGAAGAGGATTTATAGATATAAAAAACCTACACAACAGACAGATTGTTCAACTTCGTTCTTATTTTCATGAACGGATGAAGGAATCCTCACTACACGCCAGCATTTACAGCTCAGACAACCATTACTCTCCATTAAACCTATTAGAAGCTAGAAACTTTGACAGTGAAAAAATTTCAGCAGAAGCAGACAAAATTTTGGAATGGAAGAGCATTGCACTGCACGGAAGACACCCTATGTCGACAAGGAAGCGTCGAACGCATGGCTCAGGCGAGGGGAGCTTTTTCCTGAAACAGAAGGGTTTGTTATGGCCATCCCGGATCAGTTTATTCCCATTAGGAATTATAAGAAATAAATTACGCAGGATCCCCATGTGGAAGATGATAAGTGCAGGAAATGTGTAACTTCTTCTGAAACTATTCAACATATAACCGGAGTTAGTAATATGTTGGAGAAACTGATTATTTACATAGCCATAACCAGGTGGCTAACATAATTCACCAAGCATTAGCTTTAAAGTATAGTCTTATACAAAATAGCACACCTTATTACAAATATGAATTGGCTGACGTTTTAGAATCAACAAATTTCAAATTATATTATGACAGGTCGATAATCTCGGACCGCACAATACATAACAACAGACCAGACATAGTCCTAAAAGATCAAGTAACAATGACAACCTATTTGATAGAAATAGCTGTGCCAAACACACACAACCTTCAGAAAACAATTCAGGAAAAATATCAGAAGTACAGTGATCTTAAGGCATAAATACAAATGATATGGAACATGGAGAGAGTTTACATAGTACCGGTAGTAATGTCCTCTACAGGAGTCATCCCTACCTCCCTCCACAATAGTATTACCATGTTAAAATTGCGTTGACCATTTATGTACAACTTCAGAAAGCTGTTTTGCTCAACACATCAAGAATAGTCAGAAAACTTTTGGATCATCCCTAGTGAGTGTGCTTGGTGTATCCCGTACCTCACTATGATCAGCAGAAAAAGCTGAGATCCTAAACGGAATATAATAATAATAATAATAATAATTGGAGTAGTTCCCTAAAACCTGTTCAAATCATTGCAAGAACTGGAACTCAAGCCACGAAACTTCCAAGTTATGCAAAAATCAGTTATTCTAAACACATCCCGCATAGTTGAGCGATTCTTATATATGTGATGTTTGATGATAACACCTTGATGTTTCTCTCCAAAACAAAATTACTATAAATGCGGTTAAGACGAGTCTCTGACTCCTCCAACCACAAGAAACAGACAGAAAGTCGTGAACAAGATGGATAATAATAATAATAACAATAATAATATTTTGTTTAATGTAGTTTGTATTTTCTACTGCAATGTTTAATAAGTGTTAGTGCTCTCACCCAACTTTTTAAAAATTTGAACAAAAATTTACTTCTTTCGGTGATATCCTTGCTTTATTATCTTAAGATAATGGTAAGGTTTCTATGTTCTTATTATCTTAAGATTATTGCTATATTATCTTAAGATATTGATAACGTTTTGCTCTAATGACCTTGACGTTGGAGAGCCCTAAAGCCCCCCCCCCCAAAAAAAGGTAACGTTTTGTCTTCCAATGAAAAACTCCAATTTCGAAATATGCAGTGAAAAAAATATCTGAGCTAGGGTAGCTGTTGTATTGGCTGCCAGCCGGTCATACAATTCATGAGCTCTCACAGCTAACATCAGACTACTATGACGTGAATTTTCGACCTACTGTATCACAGTGTACATCATTAGCTCTCACAGTTTAAGTAGCTAATCTACAAGATAAGAAAAGGGAACCTATATTAGATGATGTTGCCAACCAGTAAGCATGTAATGTTGATTCGAGGAGAGTCGATGTCGACTATCTGCATGCTTTCTTCTAGTCTTTCTTGACGATTATTATTAGAACTCCATGGTCTTACCTTGTTTCATCACAGGCGTACAGCAAACCTTTTTTTTTTCGACGTCCGTCTTCAGGTATCCGACAGCGCCAGTATACGATCTAGGGTCCTTTCCCTCTGAAGACGCGAACGCTACCATTAAAATTCTGCAGTAGTGTGTTTGAGTGTTTTGTGTTACGTTGTTTAAGAGTTAACACCATAAAATTGGTACCATGAATAGTAAATACGTAAAATAGTAATGATCTCTAAAATCTTGAAAAATTTATCTTTAAATACGAAGAAAATTGTTTCTATGTATCCAAACGTTTCTTTATTTTGAATATACGTGAATGTTATTCTTATTAGATATATACATGTGAAAATATAATTATTTAAAATAATAATTAGTTATTCGCCAACATTAACCATCAGAAATTCAAAATATCACCAGTGTACAGCTGCTGGACGTCGAGAAATCACTGTAAATTTTCGTCGTCTGGTCTTCAAGTTTCGGACTACGCAACGTCGGGATGGCGCCGTAGTAATGAATCATTTTGTTCAAGTAAACAACTATTCATAGTTGCGATAGCTATGGCCGATTTGACTTCGTAAAACAATTGCTCTGGCAATTGTTCGTTTCGTTCTCAGACATGAGTCAACGAACCGAATGCATATAAGGCAACGCAACCAAATGTCATTTAGCTGCAACTACGAACGAGATCAGCGGCCAGGAGCAAACAACAGTTCTTGTAGCTATGTCGGATTTTTCAGCGGGGATGAGCTGTTGCGCGCAAAACTAAAAAGCTATAGCTGTTGATGTAACTTTCTTTCTCCCAGACAAAACAGCGTTAGCTTCCGAAGTGATAGAAAATTGGTCTCGTTCAGACGAAAATTGTTTTAGGGCAGCTACAGCATAAACTGTGGCAGCAAAACTGTTTGTCCACTAGTCAGCCAACGCGTGAGCTATCACAGCTAACTTTAGGCTGAGCTATCTAACTTTTCTTTTTCCGTGCATATTAAAGAGAAGATTTTTCGTATTCGTCTTCATAAATAAGCACGGTTTTCTATACATTTTGCCACTAGCAGTAAGGTAAACGAATGTATTTTTTATTTAATATCATTTCCAGAGATCTACGATCTAATTTCATGAAACTCAGAAATTTAATCAGAAGCTGCAACTAGGCGAGTGTGTGAGAACTATTGCGCGAGTCGCGCTGTCTCTGAAGCGAATGATGCATCCAATCCTTCTATCTGCAAATCACGGGTCAGCTGCCTACGGAACGAAAGCCAACGCTGTGGAGTAGCGCGGATCCCGTAATTAAGCGGTGAAATCTGTCAGAGCTGTGCTCATGGCGGCACGACAGTAGAGGGCGCTCCGACGCAATGAGGGTGGGTGGGGAAAGGGTTGTTGACGCTCAGGGAGACAAGGTGGATCGCTTGCTGGACGAAGCGCGATGATAACATTGGCATGGCGAGACAAAGGACGCAGTTCTCTGCAATTTACCGGAGGGCTCTTCACGTAGGAAGCCGTCGAAAAGATTCGCGGAAAACAGCTTTTCCAGGAATGTAGTGAAATGTTTTCGCAGGTGGTGTTGTTTTATGGAAATTCAGGCATGAAAGTGATATAGTTAGCGACAGGTTTATTCTTGGGCTTTATTAAAGGATGCACTTGGCATAAACAATATTTTGAACGCCAGTGTGAACCGAGTGGGCATTAAAGCCATCTAATTGTAAACAGAAATGGGTTGCACAATATTAGCAGCACAATCGCTAAAGTATTTAACTATTGAGGTGAGCTTAAAATTTAACTGATCAATCTTTTATTTTATGTTTATGTCATGATATAAGATCCTGGTAAAACTCTACTATTTACATCCATTATACAATGAAGGTAAACAAATTGCATCGTACAACAATTGAAAAGTTTACGACAGAAGAAGGGTATGTGGTTAATTTGGACGCGTACACATTTGGAGTACACAACAATATTGTGAATGAATAATTGTTGCATGAATGCTTCTGGAACATACCGCAAATTTTTTGGGAATAGTTATATAAAATAATTGTATAATAGACAAAGTTGAAGAATTAACACCTAGAAAAATACGAGATGATTGGCTATTAATTACAGAAAGAAAATCTTGACGAGCAAGAAATCAGCTTTCAGAATACCAGGGAATGTTTCAGGATATGCTCGTAAATTTGGGAGAAAAATTGGTGATTTTAATAAACTGGTTTTCATCACAATGTAAAAGGGGTCGACGAAATATTACAGACGTAAACTGAACCAGAAACAAACTGGATGCCTATAGTGTCGCGAAATGCTAATGGAAGTTTTGGCAGACAGTAATGTTCGGTTAGAGAAGGGAGCAGAGATTCATCCCACCCCCGAGGCTCTTCCAACTTGCGCGTTCGCGACGATCAGAGCTCGTAACGTCCGCCCATTCGCATTTGCTAATTAAACCCCGGATCGCTCCATTGTGTTTGCATCGGAGATGGGGAGATCCCATCGTTACTCCCGCAGTTCATGTTTTTCCGAAGCGCTATAACAGAATTTCCCAAGCCACTGGAAGTGGAGATGGATTATATTGGATGATCCGAAAGAATGGAAAATGTGTAATTGATGTAATATCAGCCTTTTAATAAATGTGTGTGTTCAACTTCGCAAAATTATTCTCACACCTTCGTAAAGGTCATTTTGGAGAAATATTCCTGGACCTACTCGTCGTATCTTCCAGATGAAATTATTCGTATTTTTTTCTGCAAATTAGTTCATTGAACATTTCTTCTCCTCGAATTGTATTGTAATTGCCATAAACATTTCCTGATTATGATTTTCGGCACATATTTTCTTTCCAAGTCAATTTCCTGTCGGTTGAAAATCATTCTTTCTCGTTTTGCTTTATCTATCTTTTTATTCTTAGTTTCCTTAATAATTCTCTGTACTCAGTTGTTATTATAATTGGATTCTAAACAGTTTTTAGTTACTTTATCTAAGTATTAAATCTCCAATTTCCTTTCTTTCATTATTTCTGTTTTCTGCTTAATTTGTTGGTAAGTAAATAGTGTTTAACCCGTAAGCGATCATGTGGGACATTCTAATGTAAATGGTTGCCCGGGTTGTTAGAACTACCTCACAGAAATTTAGGTTTCATGGCCTTAAAATCTAATAATTCACGAAATATCTAATTCAGGGTACATAAAGAACATAAATAAAGATAAATAACGAACAAGTAGATCATATCTGATTTATAATTCATATAGTCAGTCAAAAATCAACTAAAACACATTCAAACTGTCGGTCTTATGCGCCGCAGGTCGCCCTTGTATCCCAGCGTTAAAGTTCAGACGGGGTGTAATTACATCCCCATACTGAGGGTTTTATGAATTGCGTGATATAATTACTATTGAAATATCTATTGTTGGGGAAAGTTGGTATACATTTTAATAATGGACCCCTGATTTTCTAGTGCTTTATGATAGACTATTAATACTGCGAATGGCACACGCTCACTCCTGCACTACTCGAACTGTTCCAGCTCTAGCCTCCTCAATGGCACATTTGCGACAACAGATTCCAGGAAATTATGTGCAAGACTTTTAAGTTCGGTGCAATAGATCGTATAGGCAGGCCTTCATCATGAGTTAGAAGAACACAAAACCGATTTAGAGTGACATGCATTTTTTTCTAGCGCTGGGTAACGCAACACACCAGAGCTAGAAAAATTCATGTCACTCTAAATCGGTATATAAATAAATAAATAATTTAAGACTTGCGACCTTATTGTGGGCGAATAACATTATGTGCTTTGAAAGCGACAACGTTTCGAGTTATGGTTTAAATCGTCATCTGGTATTAATGAATGTCATTCGTTCTCAATTAGGTCATAAGTCTTACATTATTTATTTTTATAATATAATAGACGTCAATAGTAGGACAATTTAATATATAACCATGTTGACAAAGCAATCTTTATTTCTGGCAGCACTTACCATAAATCTAACACGGATAGTTTATGATGTTTCGTCAAAAAATACCTATCCAGGTCATTTTATTATAAACATGTACAACTTAGAGTTACTTTTCTTTACAACAGAAACAATTTAGCAGTAGCTCTAGACCTCAACCTACCACTTTCATAGTTTTTCCGTTCCATAAGACATTGTCCTTCACACCGCATAAAATAATTAAAGATATTGTTATTAAGTAAATATTCAAATCTGAAAATCATCTGCATTTTTTAATAAATAAGGATAATGATAAGATTGACACCAATAAGTAAACAAAATGAAGTTTACCAAATTTGTTGGAAATATTGTAATTCGGTTTACATTGGTCAAACCAAACGGTTATTAGGAACCCGCGTCAAGGAACATGAATCTAACATTAAAATCAATAACTGTACAGTAGTTTCCAAGTATCGCATCAACTTGAATCATGAACTTTTGTGGGCTGGTGTCAAAATTTTAGATGTAAAAAGAAATGATTATGGGATTAATGTGTCTGAAGTGTTGCATATGAAATGTAACAAAAATACCACAAATCAGCAGGTTGATACAGAGAAACTGTCTAAGATCTACGTCATATTTCTTAAATATTTAATTCTTCAAATTTGTCTCAATAATTATTCGTTTAATTTTCATGCTATTGTTATTATTTTGTTTTGAATTCATTTTAATGTTAACTGTCCATTCACATTATTGTTATTTTTTGACGTCGGTCAGTTGTAAATTATTTGGTTAGTTTTTTCATCTTTGCATTCGTAAGTATAAGTTCTTTGCCATCACTGATTTCATGTTTAACGCCCGACCATACGCCGTTATACATTTGATGTAAGTACCGGTCATACGCTTTGCAATGTATTTGCCATTGTATACCTGATTATGACACCAAACAGAACCAAACGTTACGTGATATTTTATTTGTGTTTTCAATATTTGTTCATTAAATTGACAATTTGTGAAGAAAATTGTCTGCTTATTTTGGTCGAATTTAAATATATTAATTAGGATTAATGATAAATCCATTGTGAACAATAAGATGAGAGTTATTTGTCAGGTTAAAACTATGAGAAAATCTTACATATTTTAGCTTAATAATTAATGTAGTAGAACATTCTACGCACAATTTGACAATTTTTCGTTACAATATTTAGTGAAAGTGTGTCATTTCACGATTGAGTTTTGAGCAAAAATATCTGACAATGATCAAATATATTTAAAAATCCACTACAAAATGATTTGTGAATTCCTTTACATGTGAGGAACTCTCTCTTTCATGGACTGTCGGAGTACATGTTAGATTAAGGTATTGTGGCTGGAGGTGTTCAGTGTTCACATTTGTAAACGAAAGACAAATCTGGTTGTGTGTGAAATTTTAAGCAGGAAACCTAAAAGAACTTATCACTGTGTTGAGAGTCAACACTTTATAATAGATACGTTGAAACGACTGGATATTGAAATGACTGATAGCTAATTATACTTCGTTTTATCCAAAGATCTAGCTGTAGAGAGACAGCAATATTTCCTGATATCTGGTAATAACAGTCAAACACTACTAAGGTTATCGAAGAAATCTATTACATTAACTAACAGAATGACATTTGATCCGAAAACTAGCGCGATGTGGCTTCTTCTAACACACAACCCCACGTAAATAATCAGCTGCCTTCAGGTGAATTCGTCTGTCGATGTACCATCATAAATGTGGTATTCTCTGTAAATAATGTGAATTTGAGAATAAACATTAACTTTGAGTGTTTTAATTTATGCACCCTTAGCATTTAACACAAAACGCTGCGGCTGTTGGAATGCGCTGTCACTGGGAGGTCACATGAGAGCATGGTGGGCTTCCGTTTTATGGCGGCAGCTCATAAAGCTGCGTCATATGGTTGACATGCGCCATAAACGTGGAACAGAAAATGCCTCCCGGGATCGGTATGGGGTTACGGGGTAGATAAAGTAAGCCACACTACATTTATATTACATGTATATGGCTCTTGATGTTGCTATTTGAACTATAGCACCCATATTTGTGATACACCGAAACAAGAAAATTTTTTCCACGATTTAATGTTATGAATATTTAACGAGAAGGGTCGTATAAGTTGCATAAAATGTTCAGAAAGAATATTACGGGAAGAGTAATATTATTTATAGTACCATTCATACCGAGTAAAATATTCTGGATACGTGGAAATTACCAAGTCTCTCTCTCTCTATTTTATAGCATTCTAGATCCATGTGCACTTCGTGTCTCATTATTAATTGGTGATTTCCATCATGACGTAGAAATAACATCATGAAACTGTTTATTTTCTCCATATTAGATTTTTTAATGTACCATGGTTTACAGTAGTAGAGATACTGTATATGATGACTTATATATTACAACAAAACGATGTGCAATGCAAATAAATATTACAGGGTCACTTATGACCCATTTTATATAACCAAAGGTAGGATACCTGGTCAAGTTTTGCCATTCTCTCTAGAAGGGATCACAATTAAAGGCGCTGAGGGGTAAATTTTTCTTAAAGATACAAAATCAGAGTTAAATGAGCGGTGGGTATCTCCATTACGACGGGAACGTGTTAATACATGTGGTTAATGCTTTGAAATTGTTATGAACTCCCCGAAGTTTACGCAGTATCTACATTTTTTTAATGTACGATCATACTTTGAAAAATATGTACCGAGTATTCTTCATTCCAAAATGTTATTCACATCTCAGGTGTATCATACCACTCAAGCATTTCATTTTGATAATGCACAACTATAGAATTTACTGGAGGAAAACAACATTTTGGACGAAAAGGAATAAAAACTTCAAATAATTTTAAAGAAATGGCTTTCAGGCAAGATGTCTCAATCCACTTGAAGGCGGAGGCTGTCTGGACCGCAGTGATCCCAACGACCACTCCTAAAATTGGACAAGATATTGACCACGTTCTGGGATACCATTTGCAGTTAATGAGACTTCAAGGAAATTAAATGTGGCAAATTATCGTAGACTATTTTTAGATTGGCTGAAATAAAATGATTGAAAGTGCATTCACATTTCACACAAAATACGCAACATAATATTGAAGAAAACGTTTGTGTGTTTGAAAAATTTGACAGCTGGAATTCTGATGAAGATTGCGAGGATGATGAAGAACCTAATACGAATATGATCATGTCAATTAACAAAATTACATCACACAGCGAGTAATGCTAACTTCATAAGTGACGGGTAAGAGGATTTATTAGTAAGAGGATTTATTTTGAAAATTACTTCATTCTTGAAATAATCCCTAAATAATTTTAAAATTTAACTCTAATTCCCAACATTACGACTTAACAAAATATATACAGCTTCACAGTAAATACTCTGTTACTTGAAATAAATTTGTTATGCATTTAAATTTTTTTACTCACTGTTAATTGCTTTAATTGTAGTAGGGAACGCAGCAAACGACCACCACACGTTACGAAGTGCTATTTTATTACAAGCTCTCAATTAACTGGTGACATTCATATGTATTTTATCCTTCCCGTTAAAGAATTGTAATTGATTTTTCGGCAACTTCCCAGTTTCCAATTGAGCAGAAATTTTACAATTATATGTGATTTTAATAACAATATAATGGAGCTATTTTGGCTGATCTGAGGTGGGAGGAGAGCAATGAAAAATATACCTGTGGATTTTCAGTGGTATTAAAAAAATATATAAAATGTAGTTCCATTACATTTTCGTTAAAATTTCAANATTAAAAAAATATATAAAATGTAGTTCCATTACATTTTCGTTAAAATTTCATGAATTGGAAGGTTCATCACTGCAACCTTCTCTGTCAACAGTTAAAAACTATCTCATATTAATACAGTGTGAGAAACATAAGCATTACCCGGTACTGACAACATAAATAAGTGTTCCTCATCATTTACTTTTTCAGTGAAAAGAATAAACTGTTATAATCTTACATTATTTTATAACTTTGTATTTACATTCTTATTTCTTTTTATATAAAAATTTTCTAGAATTAGTTTTTTTTTATATTTTCTTCATTACCTAACATTCTAGTCTTCTCAAATTGTATAACATGTTCATTAAATTTACAGTTATGACTAATGCCACTCTTATTTTCACATTAATTTGTATAATTCCACTCATGTTCCTTCATCCTAATAGTCAGACGTTTCGTTTTTGTCCAATATATTTTAAATCACAATCTTTACATTGGATAGCACAGAATATATTACTTTGATCACATGTTTTAATTTTGTCTTTACGATTTTTGACAAAATCAACCTTATTAATCATATGATGTACAATAATGATTTTAAACTCTTCAACTACTTTTTTCATTTCTTTATTGAAACTATGTATATACGGTAATACAATAACTCTTTAATTATTCATTTGATTTTCAATATTTACTTTTTCATTAGTTAACTCATTATTTACTTTCTTTCAATACAAGTTTTAATAGCTTTTTTTCTTAAATTTATTGGGTAATCATTCATTAACCTGATCTTTTATCACTTTTTGTGTATTTTTTTAAAACTTTTCATTAGACAGGTTTTCAACTTTTTTGAGCAAATTATTCATAATATTTTTCTTCATATATAAAGGGTGTTTAGACTTCAAGTTTAGAATCTCACCTGATGCCGATGGTCTCATAAACCAGTTAATGGTCAAGTTGCCATTATTATTTATAACAGTGGTGTCGAGAAAATTGAAGATATTTCAAATTCAGTTGCTATCGTGAATTTACTTTCATTACAATATGTGTTGAAAATTTCAAGATTTTTGTCTTAATCAACTTCTTTTATTATTAAAAAAGTGTCATCGACATATCTTCCATAATTTCCATTAAATTTAATACTTTCAATTAAATTTAAAACTGGATGTACTTAGTATGATGGTCAACATTATAATTATCTTCTCTGCTGGAAAGTTTATTTTACAATTAATCTTATTTAAATAATATAGAATTGATTCAATAATCATGTGATGAGGTATGGACGGGTACCTATCTTTTATTTCCAAAGAATACATTTTCTATAAATCTTGTATCTTAAGATCTCGAATTTTATTGACAAATTCCATGCTATTATAAAGTGTAAAATGTTTGTCCATTTCTAATAGTGGTTTTAGAGGATTTAACAAATTTAGATATGCTGTAAGTTGGACCATTGATAGTAGAGACAACCAACCTCATATTTTGTTCAGGTTTATGAAGTTTAATCAACCCATAAGCATGATTAATATTGGCATTGTTTAAATTTAATTCTTGTTGTTGGTATTTTGTTATGATGTTTATTTTTAACCACTCTTGCAAAATCATTTTTATTTGTTTTATATTGAATTTAGTGACATCTTGCTCAATTTCAAGATATTTATCCTTATTTTCAAGTACATTTTCAAATTTTTAAATATATTCATTTTTTTCACAATTACTGAGTGATTATCTTTATTAGTTTTAATTATAATAATGTATTTATTTTATTTAGTGAATCATTTAATCATTTCCATATTCCTATATACCATTTTATCCTCTTTATTTCACTTTGTGAAACCTTAAAAATGTTTACAGATTCTGGATGGTTTGTAGAAATCTTACAAAGAAGAAAAATGAATAAACGTCTTTTATCAATAACAACTAACTAGGACAGTTGTATTTACAGGAACTATTAGCCCCTTCTCATTTCAAAACATATACTATATGTATATTTTAATATGCGTTATTTTTCCTACACTTTTAAATTTTTACCGCAATATTTATTATTATTATTATTATTATTAGAAATAAAATACAAAATAGAATCCATGTAATATTACTAGATGAGATGTTTTATATTGTAACAATAAAAAAATACAGCATTTATTAAAGAAATGTAAAGAAGCACAATATCGAAGCTGCTTACGAGGAGGAAGTAGTGTCCCCTGACGAAGTATTTCACCGAACGAATAAATAATTTATATTTTGGTTCTTCAAGGAAGGTTCAATTTATGAAATACAAATTTTAATCATTATCATTAATTTCCTTCTGAATTTTATTCGCATATTGTGTTATCTTGAATTTCACGGTGACTTTTAATTTTCCGGCGTTTTTACCATGTATATAAACCTAATAATTAGTTATAGGTTACTTTTATTTTTAAATCCTAAGCAAGTGACAAAATAATACTTTACCACAAACGAAACTTAACAATTATTTTTGTATGTTTTGCAAAATATTACACATTTTCTTAGAATTACTATTTTTGGTTGAGATCAAATGTTGTTGGTAACTCAATATTTTCAAAAATTATAATAACAAAAATATTATTTATGCTTGAATATATTTATCATGTGTCATACCTACTTTACCTTTGATATCACAGTTTGTTTAAAAAATACTAATTCTTTAGTTACTTCTTCTATACATATGAAGTCACTTATGACCCGGGTAAAACATCTAGTAAAAACATGAAATGAAACACAAATCATAATTGTAGATGTTTATATGTTACCCAATACTTTTTGTACAAAATACTATATATTTTCTACTCAGAAGATAGTCCTTAAGATCTCAAGCATTGGGAGAAAGATATCACATAATGCTACCAACTTTAGACGAACATTTCAATGTTAACATCAAATCTCAGCCTTGTGTAAAATTTCTTAAATATATATTACAATTACAAATGCATAATGATCAAAATGAGCTTACCATAAGGAAAGGCATGTCAATCAAAGCAATCTTCTCCGGATATCTTAGCAATTTACATTTGGAAACATATCTAATAATAAATAAAAACGTTCCACAGCCAAATCACCTTAAATGCTGAGTACTTTATGAAAACTAATACAATTTACAAAATATATTATTATTTCACATAAGTTTCTCTTCTCATGTGTGGTTCTTCAAGTACAGTTCTTTTACCGATAACTTCTGAACTATCAGTCGGGATAGTGGTAATGTGATTGATAGCAGTATAACCTTTTCTCCGCTTGCAAAGCAGGAGAAATTAATTTGATTAGCAACTTTTGAGAACAGTGGTCCAAATATACCGCTTCTTTCCCTTCACAAAGATGAAATTGTAATAAAAGTTTTAGCTGTATCGTGTTGTATTATTGTGAAACGTGACTGACACGGCATGTTTTATCGCTGTCACGACATTGATTCCTTTCAATATGACCTACTCTGTCTTCTGATATGGGACGTTGATTTAATATAAGACACAATTAGAACAGTATCTCTAGCTCTCATAGACTTACATAAACATACACTGAAGACAATCCCAAACGGAGATGTAACATAGATAATTTCCATTCCTTACTGAATAAATTATGTTACGATTTATGAATTCTTGTTATTCTTCAAAGACGACAGATTTCCGGCAAAATAAATTCCGCCAAAGTATTTTCCCATTGAAGGTAAGTCCATATAAATAAATAAACAAACTTTGTCAAAGAAAGCAGTTGCAAACTGCGTATGACCACGTGGGGGGCAATAAACTGAGTTACTCTCCGGAGACAAGCAAGGGACCATCCCTTCAATTCCTATCAAGGGCCCATTGGCAGTGGCGAATTTAATATTTATTAAGAAATTATTTAATAAAAACCTACTGTTATCCATTTATTATTCAAAATATATTGTAGATACTAATGCATGAAAAATTCCAGATTTATAAAACAAAACAGACACTCCCACCCCAGGAAAATCCGCCACTACCAAGAGGAAAACCGGAGTAAAACTCGGGCCTGGATGGGCTACAGAGATAATGAATATTNACCGTGCCAATGTTCCATACAGTTAGATATAAACTGTTAATAAACAAAGGGAGCAAAATCAACATGCATGAAAAGAATTCAATCAATATATAGAGTAATATAACAATGACGTGATAAAGTGTAAGAGATATTAACATCACTTACATCATCCGAAGTCATGTGGAAAACAATATTTATTTAGAAGTTGAAACTCTCATTAGCTTAATTTATTAAAATCTGTAAATTCTTTCTCATTATAGAAACAATAGCACATTAAAAAGCTTTTAACCGCATATTAATATATATATTCAATTTGTTTATATCTTTTAGATATTTGGGAAGGGAATTATTCATAATTATTCCTGAATGATAAGGACCTCATTGGCAAAGAGTTGTTGACACGTCAGGACAATGAATATTAGCCTCATTGCGAGTGTTGTGTTAGTAAACTAGACTATTTTTTCTAAAGCAGGGGTGGGATTTTAATAGATCTGTTTTAATCATGTGACGTCGAATGAAAATGGTAGACGGGACCGGGATTCGAACCCGGGACCTTGAGTTTACGCGCTCATGCGCTTACCGACTGCGCCATCCCGTTCGCCTCTCGGGTCCGTCTATCATTCTCATTCAACTTGTGAAACCCAAAGACCTCTGTTCGAATCCCGGTCCCGTCTACCATTTTCATTCGACGTAACATGATTAATCTGTTACCTGGCGGTGAGGTTCACCGCAATCTAAGAGATTTCTAAGTTCTGTTTTAACAAACACGACAACGTCATAAATGTATATGCAAGGGAGAGGGAGAATATTTAATTCTCTAAATAAAGGTTTACATGAATTTCGGGGGTGAGATTTACATATACTCCTAATTATTCTCTTTTGAATTCTAAAAGTTTGAATGCTCTGAGTGGATGGGCCCCAGAAGATAATGCCGTGCCGTAAATGAGAATATACATTTGCAAAATAAACGCATCGAGAAACGTGTTGACTAACAATGTTGGCTAAAATTCGGAATACATAGTATAGTTTGCTTAGTTTGGAATTCAAATTATCAATATGGCAATTCCATTTGAGGTTTTCCTTAAAATGAAGCCCTAAACATTGTGTTTTCTTGACTGATTTTATTTGGGTTCCGTTTAGCGAAAGGAATATAGGAGGACGAGATTTCGTTACACTATCGCAAAATGACATAGATACTGTTTTATCAGTATTAACGATGAGACGATTTGAATGTAACCAAGACGAGAGGTTAAATAGATCATTTTGCGCATTGACATGTTTACATAGTAGGTTTGTGTCATCAGCAAAGAGAACCATTTTGCGATCTGGTGTGGTGGATGACATATCATTTACGTACAATAAAAAGAGGATAGGGCCTAAAATGAACCTTGAGGAACTTCGCAAGTAAGTGGCTTTGTTTCTGAAAGGTAATATTGACATAATTTATTTTCAACACGGGAAATTTCAACTTGATGGCTATCTTTCAAGTAGGAAGTTAACCATTCATGTGGCAATTTACGATTGCCGTATGTGTGCACTTCTGAGAGAAGAATTTCGTGATCGAATACATCGAATGTTTGCGAAAAACCAAGAAAAATACCTAGTGAATTAACTCCATGGTCAAGAGAATTAAGAAAAGTTACATCATTTAGAAAAGAAAATATGGCGCTATTAGTTGAAAAGAATTTCGTGAAACCGTACTGACCGTTTGAGAGAATATTATTATGCGATAAGTAGTCTAAAAAATAATTTTTCCAGGATTTTTGAGAAAGTTGGAAATAGTGACATGGGTCGATAGCTTCCAACATCACGTTTATTTCATTTCTTATGTAATGGTTTCACTGTAGCTTTTTTAAATACATCAGGAAACACACCTTCTGACAAGGAGCCATTGAAAATATGCGTGAGTGAATTTAATATAACATGAGAGGAAGATTTTACTATAAATTCAGATATATCATTTATCCCTGCTGAATACTTATTTTTTAAAGAACAGATGACACTCATAACTTCACTAGAGTTAGTCTCGAAAGTCAACATAGAATGCGGTACGTTTGTGGATGTATTTGGTGGACATTGGTTTTGAGTTGCTGATTTCGATATTTTTCCTATTTTTGAGAAATAAGAATTAAACAAATTTGCTATGTCCTTTGTATTTGATTCAATTTTGCAATCATCTAGTAGGGAAATGTTTTCTTGGCGATTTTCTAAGGGAATGTGTAATTCTTTATAATATTCCACATGGTTTTAGTCCGGTTGTTTGATTCTATAATCTGTCTGTCATTTTTCATTACTTTAGCTGCATATACCACTTTTCTGAGAATAGATTTACACTTACAGAAATAATCATAAAATTCGGGTGGTTGGTTTATGAGTTTTGAAAGATATATGATGTTTATTTTGGGAAGAAATTCTAA
>NNCF01125970.1:147802-174196 GCA_002313205.1 Laupala kohalensis | reverse complement strand
AGAGACAGGCTCTCTCCACTGCGTGAAAATTCCCATCATCCGATCCGTTGCTCCGTTTAAGGAGATTGGGTACGGGAGTGGTGGGGCGCGTCCGTTCGTTCAGTGGTCCACCGAACGGCTGCTAACTTAATCCAGGTGGACCCTGCTTGGTGAGTATAGGTCCACCCTTCAGACACTCAGCTATGCACGAGGGCAAGCCCTCTCCCCGTGTGCCAGAATCCAGAAGCCTTACTGGATACCGGGTTGGTGACGTGTAACTGCTCGATACGCAACTAGTTTGTCTCTTCCATCTATCCGAAACATCCTTTCCATTTGCCCAGGATATCTAGGATATGGGTGGGTTACGTGTCCCGGTAGTAGTACACTGAAGATGGTGGAACACAGTGCACCCCCCTTGTCAGGAAGGTTGCCCTCCCTACGTTGGGTTCGTTGACGCCCCTTGGGGTTCCGCCGCAAGGAGTCTCTGCTCGTTGTTAGCTAGGTTACCCTAGCAGTCTGGGTTTCCCCAACGAGTATTGGCCGATGATCCTTTCGGAAGCATCTCCCCCCTCCTCCATCGGACCGATCCGTTACCCGTGAGGTGTCGGGATTGGGTACGGCACCCGAGGGGAGCTCCAACCGGCCGGGGGTCGAACCGACTGGATTGAAATGCAGAGAGTTCGAAAACACCATCCAAGCAAAATTTCTCGTAACCTAACAGTGGGGTGGATAAAATATCATTTCTGTCGTAGATACATGTACCGCCATGAGGATGATTACCTTGAAGTTTTGTCGACAGTAAAAAAATAATTAAATAATAAATTGGAATAAAAGCACTTTTTATGTCATTATCAGAAAGTCAATGATGTAAGTTATTTATTTCATTTTCTCGAGGGATGCATTTGAATTCAGAAGTTTTGGGAGAATATATATTTAATTGTCATTTTCGAGCAACACATCGAACTCTCGACCGCAAGTTATAACGGTGTTTGGGACCGGAAGGATTCGGGGTTGGGGCCGGTGAAACACATTGGACGGGATAGGTGAGATAAGGGATGGAGACAGGTCAAGGACAGAAGAGATGGGCGTCGGGAGAGATGGAAAATTTAACGAGGTAGCATTAGGGGTGGGCGGTGGATTTGGTGTAGGAGGTGAGGTAAGGTATGTAGCTAAGAGAGAAGCGAAGCGTTGTTTCTCAGACGGTCTCAGATGAAGGCCGTGCCGGGTAATGTCCATGGAGGAAAGGTGGGATTGCAGATCAACAAATGTGATGTTTGTGTCTGCCAGGTGCTGTCTTAAAGCGAAGTTTGCGTTGTTAATTTCGCTGTTCGTGTGGCATGTTGTAGAGTGGAGGCAGTCTAGAAAGTATGGTGTTAGTGCGTTGGGAGGCCTGTTTGAGTTTTTTCACATGTTCACTAGGGTTGAATTTGAATCGTTTTGCCCACCAATAATATTTACTGTGTCCCGCTCTGTGAACTTTTCCGTGTGGGTGTCGAGTTCTCTGATAACTTCAGCCAAAAGAGCGTTTGGCTTCAAGAAACCGTATACAGAGAAATGGCTAGTAACAACTCCACGCATAATGGAGACATTTGGCGGCCATGGGAATCAGCTAAAATTAAAACGCTAGATTTTTGCGTGGAAGTGTTGTCTTTCACAGTGTTGGGCAGCACAATTTTACGTGTTTGTGGACGTCTGTGCTGACCAATGCGGGGATTACGGGGCGGATGGTTAACGGGTTGGTTTGCGGAATAGGCTGGGGTGAAAGAAGTGGGAGTGGTGGGTAGAGGGGGGAAATCGGACATGTCCTTTAACACGCTAAACCTATTTTGTGTCAAGAGAGGGGATGGTGCATGTGTTTTGGATGAAACCCGGTGACTGCGTTCGGAATGTCGGCGAAAATCCCTAACTGTTGTCCAACTGCCGCTAGTGTTTTTATTGACCTCCAGAGTACTGATACGAGTATCGATATATTGCACTAAGTGTTCGTACGCCTTCTGAAAATCAATTTTAAATGCGTCAAGGAATGCGATCGTGTCCATTTTTGTGACTTGGTTCATTGGTGACTTGTAACAAAAGCAGATGCGAAACAAGAAAGTCGACAACTACTAATAAATCCGGTGTTTCTAGAGACATAATTAATTTTTGCAATGAAATATGGGTTTTAGTTAAAACTATTGAAAATTTTTATCGTACTGATGTTAGGGAGATGAGTCTAAGCAACTATTTCAACGAGTACTACGACAATTAGAGCTTGATACCCACATAAATTTCAAATAAATACTTAAAACAAATTAGTTATGCTTTACCTTTATTCTTCCATAAAAGTATAAGTGATGTTCTACTCTTTATCACACCCTAGGGTAACACTAAAATAATCACTAGACAATGAGTTTGTAAAGTTCGTTTGACTAGTTCAACTGCAGTGAAGTTTTTCGTTTTTTTTAAATATCCTAGCACACTGAAAACAAATATCTAACAACACTACACTAAAGAAAATACTTAAATACAGATAAATAATTACCAAAAATCAAGAAAAGAAAAAAATAGGAGAATTAAACTCAAAAATGGACTGAGCGCATTAACGAGCGTTTCTCATGTTATAAGCAGGACAGCCAACTCAAGTCTTTAGGTATTTAGAATCACTCAATGAAGAGCATTCACATTTTCAGAATACAAAACAACATTGGATAATATGAATAGATAAATAATTAACTGTATTGTGAAGAAAAGCAGTTGCAAAATGCGTATAACCACATGGGGGATAATAAACTAAGTTACTCTCCGGAAATAAGCAAGGGACCATCCCATCGATTCCGATCAAGATCAAAAGATTAGTAGCTGGTTTAAAACATATAAAAGAAATTATTTAATAAATACGTACTGTTATCTATTTATTATTAAAAAAATTAATCGTAGATATTACGTGCACTAAAAATTCTAGACTAATAACCACAAAAGTTTTAAAGACATTCCTGTCTATGAAATATCCGCCGTTACCCGAAGGAAAACCCGGGCCACAATGTCCCATTTCTGGATGTAAAAATGACCCCCAAGATTCATATAGACCTCTGTTTAGGGATTTAAACTTTCTAACTACCTCCATTACTTCATCAGAAACTCACTCATTCGTCAGTACAACACCCAATAAGCGGTTATAATTCACCGCACTAACATTTCATCCCTCCACCAAAAGAGGTAAAATTAATTCATGATTACTCATGTAACCCACTTCCAAAGGAAATAAAGTGAATCTCTTCAAATCTACGGTTAAAAGCTTTCAATTGCATCATTGCTTCCATAAAAAGGTAATGGTTATTAATGGTTATAGTAAAATATAATATCAGTTATAAATAACCCGTGAAATATTTTATACGCTAGTCACTACGCAGTATAGTAATGTAAATTAAATAACTTCTTTATTTTCTTACTTTATTATCATTCTACAATTCTATTCTCATTATATTTACACTATTATCATTCTATAATGGTGATTTATGAAATTACTAAAATATTTAAATACATACACGTTTCTTACTCTTCATTATATTTAATTTTATCTGTTTTCGATCCTGATTCTGTAGGTTCATCTCGGTTCGATCCTTCTCCGGTTTTCCTTTGCTCACTTGGGGAACGCAACTTCGCTTCTAGAGAGCGCTCGACTGCCGTCCAATGCACCGTGCGAGAGATTCATGCAAGAGATCACCGGCGCAGCTCTGGTCACATTTATTGCCGTCATCTTGCTTGAAAAGTGTGAGCACGCTGCTCTGAAGCGAATGGAGGGCATTCCTTATCAGCTGCGAGAGTTGCGACCATCGTTGTGCTTGCAAGGGTGTAGCATCCTCTCGCGTTGGTGACGTGCTGTCACTGGGCGTTACTGGTGCTTCCTCTGCCACTCGCACTCTGCGTGGAGAAGCTAAAATTTCCTCATTTATATTTGTATTAACTTAGGATTAATTTAACCATTCTGTTAAATTCAGCACACAAAAATTGTTCTGTCACCTGTTTCGCTTTAATTCTTCTCTTGCTCAGTAAACTTGAATTTCAACACTTCATCGCATTTTGTGTGTTTACATATTTTAGCTAATAGGCACTCAAATCGGAATTGATAGGGTTTATTCCTTCTAGAAAGTAAGTTGGATGATGGATCTCCTCTGGCCATACGAAATTCTTAACTTTGGCAATAAATTACAACTACTTATCACCAAATAATTCCACCTGTGTTCGTATTTCACGCGTGGACCATTTTCAAGGACGATGATATACTCTTACCTGACCAACACTAATATCTTCTTCCACAAATTCTAGAACTTGAAGGAATGGTAATATACAACTTCTCTGTCGAACAATGAATCTATTTCATCGCGTGGATGGCCGTGGAATGCACGTGTCCGAAGAGAGAAATAATTCGTGTATGAGCAAAATTACTACACCCAATGACGCCTCTAAATAGGGCCGTATTTATGGAATAGAGATCAAACCAAAAAACTTATACTATTGTTTGAAAATATTGGTGAAGATTAAAATATGAATAATTAAAGAAACGTAACCAGATATTATATTTGGAGGTGCAGGGACACAAGTTGCCGTAAGTTTCTTTATTACGCCCCAAAAGAGTTTGATCTCACGAATATCTTCTCGTAAACACTAGCGAAACGTGAAACAGAAAATATAATAAAACATGTATTTTTTAGATTTTAACCTACATGAAGGGGGAGAGAAAACTTTCTTCAGGGTGTAAAATATCATTCAAAACATAGTAAAACTCTCAAAAGTTGCTGTTTACTTTTAACTCCTACGTCTTACTTCAAAGTATGCTGTTCGTTTAGTTTGTGAAACAAACACGTGCGGCATTCAGAGGTTCAGACTTTATAGTTAAAATTGCATGAATCTACCTTACCAAGATAATAGTATTGCATGGATGGGGAACGATCCAAAATTTAACTAAATTAACCGACAACAATGATTTTAGGCGATTCACAAATTGAATGTTCACTTGACAACATTGGAGCTAGCGATGAAAAAATTAAAAGAATAAAGAATTTGTGGGGGTTATGCGACCAGTATTACCTCCAAAGTCTTTAACGCATCTATCATAATCTTGAATGACTTTTAGATTCATTTTATGAAACTAATGTACGTCGTATTTAAAGTAAATGAACCATGAAAATTTTGTTTTATTTTAGTTCCCTCTCTCTCTCACACACACATCTTATTCCGCAGCAATAGGACTATTACCAGGGTTGGCAGACCACATCTTAGTGTCCTGTGTCTCATATTGCTGTATATAAATTCCGCCTCACATTCATATTTTTTATCATGTCTGTTATCTCAATTTCTCTCCCTCAGTATCTCTGTTTACGAGCCTCCTTTATGAGCACATTTAACACACCAGTATGTTGTTTATTATGCTTTTTTAGCTCATAAATACACGATATAACACGTATTGTCCGCAAAACCAACGGAGCTCATTATCATACGTGCACAATCCCCTAGCAACCGATAACCAACCAAACCATAAAGATGCAAAATTATAGAAAAGAGATCCAGTTATACATTTTTGACAATATTTATTCAACCTTAAAACGTGTAACATTAAGATGGTCTTAATAATTATTTTACTTGTGATTTGTTTTTCGAATTAATTTTTAATTTTAACTATTACATATGCAGTGAATCATATTTGAAATGAAAGTCATAACACAGACATGTTATTGCATGTATTCTGCAAGGATAGCTCTCAGTGTTGTGCATTCTTAATACGTAGGGTCCTACGTGGTGTGTCCGTGGAGGAGGCTGGCCGGCCCCCTCTTGAGTTCAACCAAGATGGCCGTCTGCGAAGTGCCGAGCTGGCCATCATGAATCTCCGTCCGACGCCCATGCCTGATGGCCCACCGCAGTGGGAAAAGGTGAGTCCCTTCTTTGAAATTAGTAGACTAAGGTTGAGGACACTTTTTGTCTCGGTGTATTAACAATCTTTCGAAACAGGTTTTGTTCACCTGGCGAGGGAACTGATTAGGACAGATTTGTGGCCATTACGGGATCAAAACATTACGGGTCAAAATTAAATTTATTTGTATTCATAAGTTTATTTTCCCAACTATACTTGTAATGCATAGGAAAACACTGAATTATGAGATTCAGCAATCACATATTTTGATCCTTACCAAAATATTTCCTTTTATTCCAAGGACTAAGAAATTAGTTAATAGGGCCGAATCAGACCCAATATTTTATTCTCTACGATATAAATATTATTTATTCGTCTTTGCAGAACATTTTTACACGGAATTGGACAAGAAATGGATGTTGTTAGTGTGATTTGTCAACACCACGGGGAGCGCAAGAAACAAACTCAGGGTAATAGATACATAAGTTACTGACAACGGTGGCCATGTTGATGCTTTTAGTCAGTTAACAATGAGGGAATGAACGATGAACATTCGTTCCTTGGAGTGAACGAAATATTGACTTGCTTTGATCAGAAATGGGAGCTAGCATCATTATGGACTCTCTAAGTCACAGATCGCTATCGGGTCCTATCGATGCTCATCTTTGTCGGCGCTCTAGAAAGGTTGTCAGAACTTTATCTATGGCCTTGAACTAATCTCAACTGGGCTACCAATACTCTGAATATATAAACAGACTTCATTGTCACGAATGATTTATGTAATACAGTATTTAGCTCTCTGTGATTAATTTACGAATTTCAACTAACCAGAAAACGCCGCACCAGAAAAAAATATCCAAACTACGCTTACTATTTTATTCACGTAACCGACTTGATAGAACACAGACGTCACAAATGGGGAGCAGAGATGCTGCTAAGAGTGCGCTAGTCAATTTGTACGACTGAAAAATAGAGCATACTTGATAGTTTTCATTTAATATGCATTTAGTCTGGTGTTTATCGCACGAAACAGTACGTATAATTGACCGTACATAGCGGGCTTAACACTCTTCTTGAGACTATCACGCATTTAATTTAACATGTTGTATCTCGAACGGACGGAAGTTCTAACCGGTTCCCGGGCCTCTCATACCACTTTCTACCTGCGAAGGTTTTCAAGATATGCCGTTGCTGAGATCTTAAAGACAGAAGAAATGATTGCTATATTGATCCGAATATTTGAGTTGAGTCTCGGCGTTTGATTTAATTCTCTTATGGTATCATTTATGTTATATTATTTTCTGGCTAATCTCGAAAAGGCTAATGCGAAGGAAATACTTTGAACGAAGTTTAGTGAAAAGAAATTTCCTAAGCATTGTTATATCGTTTATTTCTCTTCGACTTAACCTAATGAAAGAACCTTTTGTAAGCAAACACACATGCATTTGGCTCTGTTGTCAAGGTAAGAAACGTTTAAGTGTTTACGATTGCTTAGCAAATGGGAGTTGCTTACGCTAAACGTGCCTGAAACACGTTACAGAACAGTAATCCACTATTGTGTTCCAAATATTTTGCTCAATTAACACTTCTAATAAATACAACATGTTTCTGGCTTAAATGAATTTTTCACGTAAGTATAGGGGAAAGTTGATTTTAATTTGCAAATAAATGCTTACCGTTGCGAACCAGAAAGTTCCCGTACGAGATAAAGAAAAACGTATGAACCTCGATCAAGAACCGAAACTGCTCACTGATTAAATGCTACTACATACCAAACTTTGTTGTCAAAAATAGAAAAGTATGCAAGTCGGTTGGAGATATCCCTGTCTTACAAATTCCTATTTTAATCACTAGTTTAACCGTATCTAATGGCTCCAGGTGCAAAACTAGCAACTGATAAAAATTTAAAGTTTAAAAAGAAGCTGTTTGTCTATTATTTTTGAATAGCGATAAAAATATGATAAAATAAACTATTTACTTGTTTCATTTAGGTTGGAATAAAAACAGCAGGGTTTCGTTTATAAAACTGAAAATTGAAACTTGAAAATTTGTATTCATACACAAAATACCCAAACTTTTATCATATTTTAACAACACGTGTTACTTCAGCTAAATTAAAGCTGTCGATTCTGGTTTAAAAATCTATAAAGTAAATTAGCTTAGTTTTACCCTACTCTGCTAAATTGCAGGATAATGTAGACTAACCCCAAGGACAGTAGACTGAAGGAGCAACACTTTCCCCCATATTTCTCGTATGTTGAATTCGCTGACATCTTAAAATAACTACATTGTTGAAACACTTATCAGTTAAATGCTTTTAAAATTTTAATATGTTTCTTATTTGCTAAAATTTGTTATTCATTAGTTATCAAGGAGAAAACTTTAAAACAAATCTACTGTGACTCAATTTTTTTTCTTGTTACTGTGTCTTACAAATTTGTTATCTTGTTTATATTTTACTTTTACCAGACCCAGTTGGTGGGATTTCTTGAATTTAAATTTGTGAAATGGATACACAGGATGTGAATTTTGTATTATTCCGTTTTGTTGACAAGTTAGAGGACTCAGACGTCCAAAAAAATAAATATTAAACATATTTCAAACTGAGAAGGTACACGAAGTCCTCTAGTATAATGTATTTTGTCGTAATCAATGAATGATTTGAATGAGTTAGCGGAAATAATTGTACTTCATAGCTCGATGCTTCATCGGCCAATTAGGTCAGTTGGCTTGCAGAAAATGAGATTTCCCGATGGGACATTTCCTCACTGATGTGTTATAACTGGTGAGAACTTTAACAATCTCTTTACACGGTCGAATAAAGTTGTTATAAATTTGGATTACTTCTAACTTGAAAATGAAGTTTGCTATTCTGTTGATTCATTTTGTTTGATATCCCGTGGAGTCTTTATGAATGAGCCCCAAACCATACAACCTAAACCTTGATCGTCTACAGTATAATTTTAACGCTACAGGGCCTAAACGGTTTTCCTGGTTTTGAGGCTCATGTCTTGTTGATTCATTACCTATCACTTATATTTGCAAGATTATTTCCCTTCCTCCATTAATTACACAAACTTTTATTCAAATTATATGACCTTTCTTTCAGTATCTTGACACAAAAGATTGCCACAATTTTTTATAAATTGTGGCAATTAAGGTCTATTAAGCTGGAGCAACCATTATAACACAAATAATACTAGTGCCAACATTTACAGGGGCGTCGGAAGAGTCTTCAAGTTGGGGGGGGGGGCGAACTTATGAATTACTAAAATAAGGGGTAAGAAAATTATTATAATTGAATCGTATAAAGAATGCTGACGATACCTCGATCACGAGCACCGCGGCATTCGTCAGCTAAATGATGAAGGACGCTGACATTCAGCCTTGTAATGAACATGCAGGACATTCTCTATGTAAATAAGTAAATATTGTGGGTTAGTGTTAGATTAGTCTTAAAAATTTAATAGGTATGTAGGGTCAAAACTAATACTTTTAAGATGGTTTTCTATTCATTTATTACTATATATTTTTGATTGTAGTATTTGTGTTATTTGTATTATATCGTGAAAATATAGGTTAAATAAATAATCAATCAAATCATCAAAACTAAGTTTTATTATTATTGATTTGATATGTAAATGACTTTTCAGTTGATTCTACATACGTTTTTATTATTATTTACGTAAAATGTACAAAGAACATACCATAATGTTCAATATTTTGTGTAATCATTAATCATTTAATACTCCAAACACGCTTCTTCATTCGGGTGTTCGCGAGCTAAATTCTTTCATTAACTCTCATATTTCTAAACATTTTGTTCTGTCTTGACGAATATACAATAAAAGATGTGTTAAACGTTTTTGTGTCATTGTCCCATGAGAATACGTCAGTATACGACGTAAACCACTTAAGGATCGTTTGTGGGAAGCAGAAGTTGCTGGTACAGTGAGAATTAATATAATTACCTTTTTAATTTCTGAAATCATTCTCTGGCAGTCAATTGAAAGGTTTTAGAATTCAGCCGCAAATTTTTTCCCATTGTTAACTGTCTGTATGACGCTTAGAAGTACTTTCAACTGTGCCATAAGAAGATCAATGTTGAAATCACTTGCATGAACGCCTAATGACTTCTGTAAATCTACTTTAGAAACAGGTGGATTCAAGATAATTTTCTCCAGTCGGATTAGAAGCTTTATTCCTGACTGTTCTAATTTGCGAACAATTTCGTTTTTAACTTTGTCTAAAACATTAATGAATTTTTGACGTAAAGAGGTTTTTGCGGCAATATCAGCAGGTTTGCTTTCTTTGTGATATCGTTTAGTACGGTTATGAATTCTCGATGGAAGTGACATTTCAAGATTTAAACATGCCACCGATTTCTTTTCGCACCTATTCCATATTCCTTCAAAGTCAAGTTCACCTATTTTGTTGTATGTATTCCACAACATTTAAGAAGCTTGCTTTGCACCTGTTACTGTGGAATCTTTCATTTGCAATGTCGAGGCCAATAATTCTGCTGACTCACAAATCTATAGAGAGATTTAATGCTACTAATGTTTTGCATTTACGCTTATATATAAGATGACCTCTTAACATAATTCTTCTCTCACAACCAAGCACATGACTGATCTTGTAGAATTTTTTCCAGTGTTTCTATAATTCGTGCATTGTTGTCAGAGAATCGTTTCGTAGATTTCACTCGTACACACCATCGCATAGGTCATAGAGGTAACAATTCAGAAAAATTCTCATCCTGTAATGGTGGTGAACAATTCTAGCATAGATATTATTTCTCTTCCGTGACTCTAATATTGCACATGAAACATTGTTTACCAAAACAAGAGTATCCGCTATTCGAGTCCGCACTTTCTTTTTTGTACCTACAACCAAATCTAGTGAATTTTTAGAGCAATATATAAATAGCGAATTAGGGTGATCTTTAAACGCGTTTTTGACCGCCACTCATATGACCAACCATTGTTGCTGCTCCATCACAACAATGACCTCGTAAATCGCTTTTATTTATATTTAAGCGAATGAAAAGATGAAACACAGTATTATAATGGTCTCTATTTTAGAATCAGGGAGAGAATGAAGACCAAAGAATATTATCCGTTGTTCCGTCCGCCGTAATAGCACAAAATGACTCTTTTTAATATCTTTTACTAATTTCCTCATCAATGTATAAGCCACAAATTTTATAATCTCATTTTTTATGTCCCCGCTTAGGCATTTATCTCTCCGTTCAAGTCATTTTTCTACCTCCGGAAAATGTAACAATCTCTCTTCTAGTAAATTTATGAGATTTACTCCATCTCTATCATGTCCCCTCAATGCTTTTCCAGAAAGAGCTAGATATGTAATGATGAGACGTAAAGATGTACGGGAATCTTTTTGTTCGTTTCGCAAATTACTTTCGAAAAGTTTGTCAATTGAATTACCGATGATAAATTGCCGAACATACTCTACGCATTGAGAATGAAACTATTTTGATGCATATTGAGTTTTTAAATGCCTTTTTTTCTACTTAAAAAACCAACAGAAATGAAGGCATCTTCGTTGCCTTGCGATGCAAAACGTTTTCCATGATTATAAGCTCGAATACTTATGAAACAAGCAATACGATCTGTTTCTGTAATGTATCCATGGAAATTTCCCGAACCAAACTTATTGGTAACATATAAATATATTATTATAAGAGAACCAAACACGTTTGGAACGTAAAAAACAATAATTTTCGGCGTAATTCGAAACAATTTTGAAACATTTCAAATGTCGAACATTATTAATAATTTGAGAAGTGAGTTTATTTAAATTTAGTTTTTAAGTGAAAATTGATTAATTGAAATAAATACCTTTGCGGATACCACGAAATTCAAAAGGACAAATTTTTAATCTCTCTTGACTTGTTTACTTCTAACACTTCACAATATCGACAAGAAATAACAAGTATTTGACCCCTTATTCCGACGAATTACCTCTGAACCTCTGTTGAAACCTCTGTACTCAATAGTGTCCCGGGTTACATTGTTTGAACCACGCTACATTTTTGATACATTAGAAATTTGAAATTCCTATAGTTTCAAACTTTTAGTTATATCATGACGGACGTTGAATCTGTATTGTTATATTGAAAAATTAAATTGTCTTTCTTGATAAAAAAGAAATTATTGAAATATCTTGGAAATTTATGGAAGCGGAAAAAAAATGTTTCATTAGAAAAATTCATTCTCGATAGAATCAAAATTAAAATAGGGGATCAGAGGGGATCAAAAGCCACCCCAACCCCGTACTTCAGACGTCCCTGAACATTTTATACTATTTAATTACTCATTTATTACCCAAAAATAAAGTTTTGTAACAATGTCAACTTTCTTTTTAAGCTGACCCAACCATAAAAAATGCATATAGAAAGTAATTTATCAAGTTGATAATTATATTTCCGTTAGTTACTACTTCATGACACAAAAAGAGAACAAAATTAAAAAACAATTATTTAAACAAATTTCTATTTATGTATCAGGTAAAATAGACAAAAACACCATCATCGAAAACACTTGTCTAAACAATACAAAACACGAGGATATTAACACAAAATAAGATAAAATTTCAATAATTACAGAAATAGGTGTAAAAATTCAACCACTAAATGCAAAATGGCACATATCATTCAGGAATAATATTGTATAGTTACCTTTCCAAAAACATAAAAGATATAAATAAATTGAATCTCTTCAAATCCGCAGTTAGAAGCTTTCTAATACGCTATTGTTTCTATAATTTAAAAGAACTTACTAATTTTTATATAAGAAGTTATTGAGAGTTTCCATTTTACTCCAGTAAATGATTAGTACTCTAGATACTGAAGAAATTCCTTTCTCAATGCATATTATTTTTGATCGTTTTTATTTATAATAGTTTATTTCTAAATGTACGCTGCTTTGACACGGTTGTGTACATTATCTCTTTAGCCCCATCCTGGTACGGGTTTTTCTCCGGTTTTCCTCCGGATAGTGGCGGATTTTTCATCGGCAGAAATGTCATTTAAAACTTTTGCTATTATTAATCTCGAATTTTAACTGCACGTAGTATCTACTATTAATTTGGAATAATTAGCGGATACAGTACGTATTTATTAAATAATTTCTTTTTTAAATATCAATTACGCTACTGCCCTCGGCACCTTGTTCGGAATTGATGGGATGGTCCCTTTATGTTTCCGGAGAGTAATTTTATTATTCCCCAAGTGGTTATACGCAGTTTGCGATAGCTTTTTTGAAACTTAAGTTCATTTTTTATGTTCATGTTATTAATTATTAAAATAATTAATAACATTTTATAAATTGATACTACATATGCTTAAAAATCTCACAAAACATTTTCGACAGAAATATGTGCTAAGTAGAACAATCATTCTAAGAAACCAAATATTATAATAATAATGAACATATTATTTATTGTCGAGAATCCGGAATTTTCTAACATACATTTTTCACAATATAAAAAAGTTCAAATAAACAAGATTATTTGTCAGAGAGTATATGCGTATTCACACAATTCTAATGGAAATTTAACACACAAAAATATTAATAATTAATTCTCTCACTCACCAATTAAGATATTTTGGAAGATAATTTATAAACATTTTATAAACTAAAGCAATTATACCACCGTAGCTGAGATCCAGAGAAATCTATGACTGTTAAAAAGTTGCAGCATAAATGTGGCAGCAGATATCATTGCAAAAATTCATGTCAACAAATCATAACTATATATTTATTGTATTATTAAGTTATTGTGTATCGGATTTTATATTGCGTATTGAATTGGAAAATTGTTTCATCAAATACGAAATGAAATATGCATTATGAAATTTAATTTGAAGTCATGAAATTTTATTGCATAAATAACGAGTACAGCATACTTTTAATAAGTTTAGATATTTATTATTAATTTTAAATTTTTAGATAAAATACCTTATTATTTGGAATGTTAACTTGTGCTTGTAGTATAGCCTGAGAAGTGGTCGTATTTATATGAGATATTTCATCCGTTGACGATTTCCGCATAATTTTTGCTCTAAAGATTTTTCTTTGATGTATTTCACCTCTGTAATTTTCGATTCCAATTGGATGTTTGATAAATGGGACAACATTTTTTATAGCCAAAGTAGCATAATTGCTGTATTTAGCTTATAAGACAATTATACAATAGTTCCTGCAATATGAATATTTTTGAGTTCAAATTGTAATCATATACGATATATTTACCATGATAATACTATGAGAAATAAAAATAAATGAGCGAAAGCGAAGGTTGTGGGGGTGCACATTCAAAATATTTCATGGCGTCCCTAATGTCAATTGCAGATTTTTTTTTAGTACTAAAGAAGTAGTAACTTTTGTACGAACATTTTTTCACAGATGACTGTCAATCGAATTTAACAAATCCTTTTTTATTCGGTTGCACTTTTTTTATTCGATTCGATTTAGCTCGTTTGTTTGCTGCGGCATCTATAGCATTGGTGTTTCTAAATACAAATTTTATTATGAAAAATAAAGGTTTTCGTTCAAAATTTGAAAGGTACTCCCACTCGCTGTTC
Source organism: Laupala kohalensis (assembly GCA_002313205.1). Lineage (NCBI taxonomy): Eukaryota > Metazoa > Arthropoda > Insecta > Orthoptera > Trigonidiidae > Laupala > Laupala kohalensis. The sequence goes on along the minus strand of NNCF01125970.1, from coordinate 159,722 downwards.
TATTTAGTATTGGAAGGTTTTTCAGCAACAGTTTGAAGAGAAAGAATATTGTATTTCCGCAAAAACTTTTATTGAAGTTGTACAAGTTCTGGACGAATAATCTGAAACAGTTTTATATAAATTAATATATGGAATAATCAATAACTAGTCATATGTATTTATTAGTAATGTTCATTCATTAAGATTACTATATTTTTCTTTCCGACTTTTCTTATTAAATAGTTAAATTTGTTCCTTTTCAAATGCATATAAAATGAGAAAGGTTATTTACAAGTATCAAAAAATTGCAAAAAAAGGTATTTGTAAAAATTACTGTACTTTTATCAATTAAGAATTATTTTTTACAAAATATTAACTGACAACAATGTCAGATTTTAAGAGAATTTTAGCTACAATTTCGAAAAAGAAGATGGTGTATTTGGAGAATTGATGTTTGAAGAGAATAACAGTATGGAAGCTTTTGATTCACCACAATATAATAGTCCTTAAACATTGACTATGATTTTCAGTTGAAGTATTTGGGTTCCTTTTAGATAATACACTACACTTTTAAACTTACATTATGCATAAAAGCTAGAAACCATTTTTGAGATGGATTGCTTCGGCAAATTAAGAAAAGAATGATCTAGTTCATCCGTTTAGACCTTTCAAAACTTTGAGAAACATTTTGACAGAAAATCTTGATTTTCGATTTTTCCTTTTTTTTCTATCAGCGGGCAATAGGTAAAACTCACGACACACGGGACAGATTTAAAATTTTAAATAAACAACCTACTTTGTTGTATATAATATAGAAGGAGTGACTTTGGTTTGAAAATTTTATTTTTTGGTGACATCACTGGTACTGAATAAACTTTACGGGCAGTTCGTAGTACCGGATATAAATTCATAAATCTCAACATCGGTATTTGGAGAACTTTTTAGAATATACTATTTTTATCACTGATTGATCAAAGCATTCTATTACACATATAACGCTTAAATGAGGAAACCTAAAATATGCAACAAAAATGTACTAATTGTATACCTAATATAGACTCGTATATCACTAAAAATTCACAGTTTAACGTTTTTGAAGATGATGTGTCGTGTCTATTTACTGTAAATGAGAGAAAGTAATTTGAAAATGTATCGTTTTCAGTCAAATAGTTTCAGTGGGTTTGCAGATGGTCTAGGACATTCTTTATACATACGTTACCTGACTGATTTCATTACTAACCTATATCAGTAATATTCAGTTCTCGAACACCATCATAATTTTGTGAATTACATTTGCTGCGGCTTTTAATTTCATCTCTACAGCAATCAATTCGTGTCCATCTCTTTTTGAGAGATGATTGTGTTTGGTGTAAATTTTCCAATTTTGTTGACCCTTTCATTGCTGTTATTACTGCAAACAGAAATTTCTGTTATCCCACAGTTCTGGACCAGTAGTTGTTATTTTTGCAGAAGTTTCATTGGACTGGTCTTCCAGTAGAGAACATACGTTTCCTTAGAAAACTGATTTTTTGGTATTTTTTGGATTTTTTGGTATACGAACTCCATTACAAATTTTGTACATTTTAGATACGTTGCGGGCCATACACCCTTTTCAAATTAATATTGAATGAAGTCAAGGAAATAATCATCCTCTATTGCATGATCTCTAATTGTAGTAGAAATAATCAATTCGGTATCAAGTTAATATAACACTAATTGTCAAACATGTTTCGATTTCTGTACATCCTTTTCATTTATCAAATTTAAAATTACAATCATTCTTACAGTAGAATACATATATTTGTATTGAAAAGTTTATAATACGTACTATATATAATAATATAACAATAATAATAATATCTCAATAAACAACGGGAAATATGTATATTTGGAATAATTTTTTGTTTACATTAAATAAATTTTTTTTGTAAATACTATGTCCATTTTTAACAATGAGAAGTTGTTTATCGTTCGTTGTGATAGAGATACAAATTAATTTTACATGAAAAATTACCTTGTCCTGCAAAGACTTATTGTCAACTGCAGCAACAAATACCGCTTGTCTAGACTGTCAAAAGCACATGTAATACAACTTTTCAGATTCTATACTCGTGAACACACATGTTACTCCCGTTTTTCAATATGGACAGTTTCTTGTGATTACCCCACTAATGCGAATCTTTCATTAAATTTCTATTCTTCCCGAAATATAAAAGTTTCTTGGCGTTATCAGTAACCTCTCTCCAATTCTTCACTTCTCTCATATTCAAAATATTATCAGCCGAAGAACGTTCTTTGAAATACTCTCAGTATCTGTGAAGTATTTTTGTGAAAGTATTTAAAAATAGACCAGATGAATAGAGCTCACTTTATTTTAGATAAAGCGCACCTTCACGCATTTTAATTCAAATGTTTAGTTTTGGGTTAGAAAGAAACAGTTTTTTCTCCATAGTCAAATAACCATCATATTCACTTTTTTTCATTCATTTTGGCCTATGGTGTGTATGACCGCCTTACCTATAACTAAGACTCTCTAATTTTACATTTACTTTTATCTATTAACTACTATTCTTCATTTAGTTGCGGCATCAGGTGTTAAGCAGCCTCTTTTCCTATCCCTGCGACGAAGAGGCGGACGCTCATCTTCTTTTTACTTATTTACTGCATCCGTAGTACTTTCTTTATCAATCCTATCTGGGTTATATAATCCACAAATATTTCATATCGTTGCTTTGTTTCTATTAATCTCTCCTTATTTGCTACGTTGAATACTCCTTCCCGTTTTATAAATTGTAAATAATTACACCTCTCTTATCCATAATACTCTTACCCATAGTAAATGCTCCGTCGTTTCAAAACCCTTTCCACACCTACCACATCCATCTTTGCGTTTCTTAATTCCAAGTAAACACTGTGGCAAACTGTTCACTGTAGCAAACATTTAGATCTGTTTTGCTACTATGAAGTAAAAATCTTTTCTGTTTCTTTAAAATTCTGGCACAATATCAACTGGCCAATAACGCCCACATTATATCTTATTATCTTAAAAAAATACTTTTCTTGTAGATAAGTGTGGAACTTCAATTGTTATGAAGCTATTAGGTAAGAATTTAGATCAAAGAATTTTTCTGCATAACCCTTGATATCGTTGCAAATCGCAAATTCTCTAGCCACATCAGTTAGAATTGCTTTTTGACATTATAGCTTTTTTCTCTTCATCTCATGAACTTTGTCGTGATTGTAATAGTTTAAATTGTTTATAAAATATTAGAAAGATGTTTTGAATTGAATAATGAGGTAATAATAGCTTAATCAACATTTAATGATATTTGTGAGTTAACGAATAGCTTTAATATTTAGAACTGTATTTGAGATTACGATGTGTAAAGAATATTCGAAGTGATGATTAGCTAAGAACAAATGCATTTTTGAATGCATTACGCTTACACAATAATTTAAAAATATAATAAATTATCCATGTGGTTGCAACATTATTCACTTAAGTCACTTAACAATACTTTCCTCCTCTTCGCACTTCTTACCCCCTCTTCATCCTCACTCATTTCCAGTCTCTAAGGCTTCTTTCACTTTCACTCCTTCATCTTTCACTTTCTTATCCCACCAACCCCCATAACCCTTCTCACCTGTTTAATGTTTATGTTTTATGTAAAGTGTATTTACGCCCTATGTACTATGCAAAAATGAAAAAAAAATGAAATTGGCGCAGCGTTTTTCTCATCGTGTAGAATTTGTTTATAGAATTTTTTTAATAAAATAATAATAAGTTATACATATTATTATGTAGAATTTGTGATTAGCATTAATCATTGTTATCTTTTTAGTAATTTTTTTTTACATTTTTAAATATCTTTATTTGTTGTTTCAGTCTTGTTGTACAGTATTTTCTTTTGCTTTTTGTGTTTCATTTATTCGCACTATGATGTTTCCTTTATTTTTTTTGAACTCCCAAACTCACTCGTTTATAGAAATTTCAATTATCTTGATCTTTATATTTCTATTAGTATTGTTAAAATATTTTTATGAAGTTTAAATTGTAAGTTTTCCGATGTATGTATCATATTATTAATTGTTATATTGTAATATTAACCTGTTCGGCCCTAAGCCGCCATCCTGATTGAGGGTTTTGCTGGGTTTTTCCTCAATTGCTTAAGGTTTCCCGTGATTGTCCCTTGCTTTGATTTCCCAGACTTAAATGCAAACGTTACTCCTCCCTTATTTCTCTACTTATGTATAGATTGTATGTATATTTCTTATATGGTTAGACGGTAGAGCAGACCATATGGTCTGAGTCTCACCACTAAATAAAGACATTTTATTGTTATTGGTATTAAATTTAAAGTTATTGTTTTGGTAATTGTTGATATGAATATGAATAATTAATGAATAATCAATGAGATATTTGACAAAGCGAGTAAAATGATATCCATCTACAACAATTTGTCAAAATTCTGAATGAATGATAAAAATTATTAATCATACTTTTCTCTCAGCATGCAAATAAAAAATACATTATGTACCAAGTGAATCTAGAATTATCATCTGCTCATTTTTCATTTACTCTTTAAAATTATTTATGAACAAAACAATAATAAATACCTCTAATTTCATGTTATTTAAATTTTAACTCGTAAGAGCTTTTGTTTCAATATTTCATTTGAATTTTGAAAGTTTGTTTGGTATTTTCTCCCATGAGTCTGTTACAAACATAACTAACATCATATGAAATTCGCGTAAACATTTATCAATTATTTTTATTCCAAGAGTTTCAGTGCTTCATACACACATTCTAAAAATCAAGTTAAATATTATTAGAAATCCATAAAGTACATGGAAACCATACCTTTCGATACCTTTCATTCTGTTTGGAGTACCCCATTATTAAAGAGGGATATAGGTACGAGTTGGAATGTTCATAAATCCGACGAAACAACTCGAGGTTTTTTACACCACTCACGCATTTAAAAAGGAAATATAAAATATAGAAATTGATCTCTAGATATTTCAGTTAATAACATTTACTTGACAAAAATCAAAGTATTGTTTCAATTACATCCTGAGATTTAGCGAAATTCTGAAAAATTACATTTCACCAGAAGTGTGGGAGGGCATGATATCGTGTCCCTCCTGTAGCAGNAATTCTGAAAAATTACATTTCACCAGAAGTGTGGGAGGGCATGATATCGTGTCCCTCCTGTAGCAGTTAGTATACCCGGAAACAGGTCGACACCGCTCACAATTATTTGACAAAATTTAGGATACCCCACATTGTCGTAGTTGCTCGTTAGAAAGTAGATTGTGTCTTATTGTATTCTATTGACGTGACTCAGTAAATCCAATATTTTCTGTTAAGTAAATTAAAATAATTTCCCATTACTTATTTCATTTTTTATCGTTGTTATCGCATAATCGACTTGCAATGTTGGTTATTGTTTAGAGTTGATTAGAAGCTTGTTAGAAGGGCTTCTATCATAAGAAGAAGCTTCTTTTGTAATGAAGTGTGTTTTTAAAGCCCATATGAGCCATATTAACATACCGGAATCGATACTTTCTCACCGTGGTAACATTATAACACGTTCAGTCAGGTGCCAATTGACGTGCACACTTGCAAATTATTTTTTCCTATACTTTTTTTATCTTCAACATTAATATTTCAAAGAAATTTGACTATGAATTGGAAACTTGTAATTAGCTTTCGCGGATAGCTGTTCACTAAACCATCCAAAGTGTCACAAAACCATCCAAAGTGAAGATTATACGACGTGAGAAACCAATCAGGCACAGAAGAAGATATAACTCTACCACTCACGATAAAATGGATCTCAGACTTAAAAGTCACGTGAAACGCGACATTCAAAATTCAAAAAATTTAAACTTAAATTCCATGATTGGTACAAGAATGCGATTCGCCAGTCCTGAAAGATTAAGCCAAACATTCTACAGAAGCACATTTGCATTCGTCAAGATATGTCCGTAAATTATGATCAATTTTGTCCGAGAAAGTAAAATAGTTTAGGGGAGACTGGGGTTAGTGGCCACTCAAAGGAAAAACATTCTTCTTATTAAGGAAATTTACTACCTTCATGTAATAATTTATTGAAGAAAATATTAGTTTTGCGATGAAAACATGTTTTTAATAATCTCTTCTGACAACGTTTCTGCAGTCAGCGCCGTATTTATGTTCCCAGGGGCCCCAAGCAGTAAGATTTTTGGGACCCCTGTTCGTACTTTTCGTTTTCATCATGTATTAATATTTTATTATAGAGACAGATTGTTTTATCTTGTTTTTCTAAGATATTTATAACTTTCGTAAGTTATTTAATATAAAAAGAGACATGGAAGTGATGGTAAAATAAAATTTTAAATTAATATTCACTTGTGTACAAAACATAGTTTGCAATTGAAAATTGCTCAATGATGTCATCAAACTTGAGTTGCTGAAGCTAGTCTTTTTCAATAAGTAAGCTTAAATCATTTAATTTTTATAAACGTAAGCTTCCGCGGTCGGAGTCAGTATGAACTTGTTTGTCCGGGACAAACTGCGTCTTAGTACATACAACTACCAACGTTTCGGCCATCATGCTGTGGCCTTCTTCAGGGCAATGGCACAGTCGTACAGACCTAAGTCGCTGTCGTACTCTGCGAAGTCGAAGTGCTTCATGGACTTAAAACTTTTTTTTTGAATCAGGGTATTCATCAAAAACTTCAAAAGCAATAACCTTGCACTTGGATTTAACATAGTCAACTTGTGTCACAAATACTTGCGAATGTCACTCCACTTGACCACACTAAACGATTCCATAAAAAAACCCATCAATCACAAATCTACTGTGTTCCAGAACTGTGGTTCCTTGTACGGGTTTGTAAAAACTCTTTGTAAAAACTTTATTGGGTACCTTTTCTTATGTCACTATCATCAAACAGAGACAATGGATAAGGACAGTGCAAGAATTACTCTACATCTTCATCTGATTGCAATATTTATTCTCCGAAGGAGACTGGTGGGATTGATAACGGTTCGAATGTGGACACTTCATGGTGGAAAGGGATTTCACTCGGTCTTTCCGTTTGAATCTCTTTGGATTTAAAATCACCACCAACAATGAGGTATATGCACCGCGTACCCACTTCCATACACAAATGGCAATTGATCCTTTCATCACCAACGAACTCTATCCTGTGCTTGTGTAGGTTTTCGTGTTAAATTTACGTAAGAATGTACTCAGTAAAAACTATATTACGGTCTAGTTCCATAATAAAATAGTCGCATGTAATAAAATATGGAAGTATTGCGTCATACGTCACATCATACGTACTTGCAGAACAAGTTTTCAGAAAAAGCAATAGAAAATTATAGTACCTAAAGAAATAAAATTTTCTTAAAAATTAATCAACTACTTAAATTATTTATTTTATATAAATAGATAAATCATTTTAATCATGTTGCATTATTTCAAATAGGATATTGTGAAAGTAGAACTCACGCTGAGGTGTTCTTAGCATAGCGGCTGCGTCCGATATACACTTAACTTACACGCGCGCTCATGTGTTGACTTACGTATCAAATTTTTAACTGACGAAAAATACTCTACAAAAACATAATTTGAAGGAGATTTAATGTAGTTTATTTTTGTGCTGGACTATATTCTCTAAAAGTGTGAAATTGTTTAACTGTAAGCGAACAACATAAGAAAAATAGTTTTTTTGGGTCCATTTCCAAATTTTTGTCAAAATTCACCACGCTCTAGCGCGATATCTATTCGTCAAACTTAATTTAACTATACAGACTTAATTTGTGGGATATTTATTGAACATTAATTTAACATTTATATACTTTTCTCCAGAAGCACTTACTTTTCGAATTATAAACAAAAAACTGAAAAACGTGCGATTTCTTCCAAGTTTTTTGAATTTTTCTCAAAACGCACATGGTTTTGAGAGATGGCAGAGTTAAACTTCGGGATCAGCACCCCCGTAGACATAAGAATCGATTGAGAAAAAAAACTTATATTTTTCCCCGCCAAACTACTATTTCACTGGACTATAGGACCTGTACAGAATATATTATATCCCTACTGCCCTACTTGACGAAAATGATGATTATCTAATCGGTCTTGGAGTATGAAATATTCTATTATGTAAGAAAATAAGAAAATCTGAATTACTTATTAAAAATTATCATTTATATAGATGACAGAATATAATTGAACACTAATATTTCTATTCATTCAAATAGTACCAAATTCTGAAATGTTATCTACTATCTTTCAGAAATATCTGCAAGTGAATTAGATTTATTTTCCAATTAGGGTGTGGAAATAAAAAGGAACATTTGAGAAATTTGGTAAATAAGAAATAGTTATTTGACATAAAATATATCGACCTTCTTCGTCGAATACAAGGTCACAAAAATCATTTCACTAATAAATTCAATCTCAAGTATCTCCTGTTTCTCGTAAACGGATGCAACAACAAATTTCGTTCTGTTTTTCCTTTTTTTTAAATTGGCTTTACCTAGTGAATATTAATTCGGGATTCCAACCAAATACTTGTGAAACAATTTTATTCCCCGTTGTTTCATACTTTTATACAATCATTTACTTCGTTTTTGAATTATTGAATCTCAAAGCAAAAAACTCTCTTCTCATTTTTGTGTCGTTTTACTTGATTGTTCAATAAAATATCAGTAGGGGGTATGGAAAATCAATATTCTTGATAATTGGAAAAGGAATTGCACAATGTGAATTTACTACTTAAGTAGTTTACATGTCAAGTAATTTTATGCTTCCCAAAATTGAGGCACGAAAATTTCCCAAAACGTAGGCGGGGCATTATACCCTCCGATATCGTACATTAGCAATTAATGACCATGCCAATGTTTCGTGAGTATCATCATTCGAACCACAAGTAAATATTTAAAAAATATTTATTAAAACGTTGCACGTAAGTAAATATTAATGAATCAAAGTGCATGATCCAAATCATCCAGATATTATACTAAACATAGTACACACTGTGCTGTACACACTGCTATTATGAACTAGGTATCTAGCATGTTAAGCGTAATAATAATAATAATAATAATAATAATAATAATAATAATAATAATAATAATAATAATAATAATAATAATAATAATAATAATAATTATTATTATTATTATTATTATTATTATTATTATTATTATTATTTTGTTTATCTTTTTATGGATTTCGGTTCTTTATTATTGACTCAAGTATCGAATATTTCGTCATGTTTCTTGCATCACTTTTTTAATGTTTTTTAACAATTACTTTTAAACTTGAAGATGTTCCACATCAAAACATTGGAGTGTTGAGTAATTGTGTTCCTGCTACATGGATCGTAATGCTCAACTTCTTGAAACCGAGCTCCTCGATGTCTGGAGATCCCTCGACGATCTCTTGAAGACCTTGTTGCGTTTCTCGTCCAGAAGGCGATCGCGTGAAGGCGCAAGTGGTCCCTATGAAATGGCCTCATCCTCATGCAGCGTGCAACTGCGACGAGGATGGAATATTCGATTAGCGGAGGATCTGTGAGTTCATCCCGCGTGGCGACGGCGCTGAGGTGAAGGAGGGGGCAAACCAGTGGTTCCACTTCCGTTTCCGAGAAAGGGTAAAGGAAAATGAGAGAGGGAGGGAGGTAGTTCTGGACTGTGCTAAGTGATAAACCGATACTAAAATATATTTGAACATACTTTTTGCACACAAATTTCAACGTACGAAGTGACGGCGTAAATAAATGTGGAACCCTTGCGATGTCTCGCTACAAAACCTCCAACATTTTTCGGGGTGACATAAAAATAAAATTTATTGACGTCCTTCTTCATACGGTCATTTTAACCCTTACTTTAAACTAATTGAAATCATATAAATATATGTTAATTGATGAATTAAAAGGACTAATTAATTCCAATGAATTGTTTCTATCGTTATTCATGATTCAATAAATGTACCTACCTAATATTTCAAATCAAGTGTTCCACAAACAAGTAAAGAGCAAATTCATGTATATAATAATCCTCCTAAAAGAATACGCCTATGAACGTCACCCTGAAGTTTTCATGTCCCTTGCATAACAGTTGTCAGTCATGTTTATATTTCATTCTAGAACGGCTGAAGGGGTCGAAATGACCCCTGCCACTTTTTTACTTTAAATATTTTTTCCGGTTCAATTTCTTTTCTCGTAAGATTTCTTGACATTTCCTGCTTTTAAGAATACCGTAGAATGATGTATTCGAATTCTCGAAATATTTTTATCTTTGAAATAAAAGGTCACTTTGCCATGTCAGCTATACACGGTCAAATTCTTGGAAATTTCCGGGTATTTTTATTTATACAAAAATACTTTAACTTGGGTATGTTGCTGCTATGAAGCTTCTGGCGAAACGCGAATGTTCAACTAAACATTCCTTCGACAATGACTGATTCAGTCATCAGTGTCTATCGTCTAAAATTTGATACATTGACCACCTTTTTTCATTTATTTGTTTCAAGTCGTGTCCCTATCGTCAGAGATTCCACGACATTATCTCTTGATTCATCTTTTGTCTTCAATTACTTTTCATTCCGTTTTTATCTCTTTCATTCCTTCTTCATATTCTTTGAAAATTTCAAAGCGTCTTTCCGTTTGAATCATTTCTGGTCCGAGCGAATTCACCACTGTTTCAGTGTTCATTTTCTTGAGATACCTTGCTCTCTCTTCCTCATAGTATAAACATTCCCAAAATATATGTTCTCGTTTTTCCGTATTTTGTCCGCAATCACGTGTCTTCACCTAATAGGTTAAATCTTTTCAAGAATCTCTTGATGTCCCCATTGTTCGTTAAAAATTCTGCAACTCCTCCACTTGGGCTGAACCACTTCCTAAGTCTTTCTGCATAATTCACCTTCGGTATTAATATGTACAAATCTCTGTCTTTAGATGTTCTGTTCCATTTTATTTTCCATGCCCTCAGCAATACATTCGTTATTGTCTTTCTCCAATCTTTCTCTTCTCCGTTAATTACTCTTCCATCAAGTATAGTTTGTTCTTCACGGCGCATAATTGATCGCAAAACGTATTTTTGAACCAATTTCTCCGTTGGTATCATTCCTATTAACACGTTTAATGCGTCAATTGACACTGTTCTATAAGCACCACATAATCTCAAAAGACAAATACGTTGTATTATCGCTAATTTTTTACAAAGATAGATAACACACGATGCCAAATCTCACACCCATATGTATACATCGGTGTCATAGCACCTTTGTACAACTGTATAAGCATTTTCCTGGAGTCAGCGTGGCTTAGTGTGTAGAGCGCTGAGCTGCTGGCTTAGGTTGAAATCCCGGTGAGATGGGGATTTTCATCACCTCTCAACATCCAGAGTGACTGCCAGACCTACTCAGCCTGCTGTAAAATGAGTACCAGGGTCTATCCTGGGGCCAAACCGGTCGGAGCGAGATGCTGACCACATCTCCTCCATCTAGTATCGAGGTCAATTAATTGCGGAAATCTACTCACCGCGAGCCCCATAGACCTTCGGGGCCTGTTTTGCGATAGTTTCACTTTTTTTGATAAGCAGTTTCCTATCGACATTGAATTTATTGAGTCCTACTCGTAATAATGAAAAGTAAACATTGATTATTTGGTCCAGTAAATAATCTATTTGTCGGTCAAACTTAATTTCTTTATCCAACTTAATTCCCAGATAGATATGATCTTTCACGACCCTAATTTTCCTTCCTCGTAACTTCAAAGTAGGTTCTCTCTTTTCAATATTTATATTTCCGTAAACCATGGCATAAGTTTTGTCTGTCGCTATTTCCAAGTTATTATTTGTGCACCAATTGTCACATATTTCTAACACTGTATTCCTTTTTTCTCAATTTCTCTCCGTGACCTTCCTTCCAGGAAGATA
>NNCF01125970.1:83025-147489 GCA_002313205.1 Laupala kohalensis | reverse complement strand
AAAAAATAAGGATTCGGTACTTCTGATGTGATTACCACAATTTATTCTGCGATTTTCCTGGCATAAAATATTTACATAAATGTACATGAACACATAAATTCGCTTCCAACACAATACAATAGAAAAAATACCCTGCAATTTGTTACGCAATATTGCATGTAGCTCATTTAATATGTCCGTGCATTTACATTTACCAATTATACAATGAATCTCTTTCAAAAAAGTCAAAACAAGCACGATATGAGCATTATTTTGTTCTTTTTCAGCAAAGAAAATTTAATAGTTCTTTTTAACACCTTCTTGATTCTTCTTTCTTCTCAGAAAACAACCTTTAATACAAGTACGACAGACTCGATTCCAATAGGACTTCGACTGCTCGCAATGTTGTCCTCCAAGCGTTCGTTCGTCCTTTCGTCCTTTCGTTCGTTCTCAATCGAGTTCGCGGCAAGTTATTACGGTCACCAACGTGCTACCGTTTTCGTGTTTCGTCTAATGCGTATTTCGGAAACTTTTACAACGCATAAATGGCTTCACTTGGAGCCCTCGAATAATATTTCGTACGCGTTCAAACTTGCGTCTATCTCGGCCGTTCGTTAATAAATTCAATTGCGATAGGGACCACAAAATATGATTCTTTCAAACTGCGTTCTTACGTTCTTTCTTTTGATCCACGGATCGTCCTTTACAACACTTCTCAAAATATTAAACTCAAATCGTACTCTCTGACGATTCGCGCAAGATCTAATAGCGACCGTTCCCTCTGACGAACCACATAATATTCAGTGCGACCGTCCCCTCTGACCATTCACGTACGATTGAGAGCGATACCTGTCGCATTTCCTCCTCAGTAATAATCCCCACACCAATCGAAATTTATGCTCAGTGCATTCCGCCAATCAATTATCTCTGACAAGTTTCGCGTCGCTAGCTCCACAAGGTGTATTCACAGTTTTCTAAATATCACAATCGGATTTTCAAAGTTTCTGTCTGCGTCTTATACCTCACAAAACGCGCTCCTATTTGGCGCTCATTCAAATTAGTATCATATAGGGTTTTCGGTTCTATTTGAGCCATTATTCCCCGCACATGTTTCAAAATAATATCGTGAAATCCTCTAACGAATTCGGGAAGTAATCTCCCAAAACAGGGCAACAGACTTATTGGACGATATGAGTTGGGGTCATCAACATTCCGATTCCTTCCTTTGTGGATCACCTTGATTTTTCCGATTTTCCAAGCCCGAAGAAATATACCTTGTTTTAAACATGCATTATATATCTCTTGCAATTCATTACTTATGATGGGATAACTTGCTTGTATTAGGTCATTGGTGATTCAATCGAAACCTGAACTTTTCCCTTTTCTTAGAACTTGGATCATCGCTTCCAGTTCGCTTCCCGTTATTTCTTCAGCTCGGGTTGCTCCACATTCACCCTCGCCCAAGTTTCCGTCTTCCCATCCCTTGGTAACATTAATTCCAAACGTTTTTGAATCGTATCCCGCCAACTTTCAATGTTCTGCTGTATATCAGTCAATGTACTCCATATAATAATAATAATAATAAATAGTGCCTATCATTTTATCTACCCTAGGACTAGTACCCCAATCTCTGGTCGACTCCATTAAAAAACTCAAAATCAACAACAATATAATAAGTAGATTCCAACACAGCGTCCTTCTGTCCTCAGTCCACATTACCAGAAAGTTCTTGGACCTGAAATAGATTCTTCCTCCCAGCAGAACTTGATTCAATAATTCACTGCTGAGAGAAAAACCAACACAAGTTGAGAGAACTAAATAATAAATATTATTATTATTATTATTATTATAAAAGTGCCTTTATTTAGGCGAGACTTAGACCTTAAAGTCTACTCTTCCGTCTAACCATTTTAAAACATTTGCATTTTAAATACAATATGAAAATTTGGAGGATCGTATTTACATTTAAAACTGGGAAGCAATACTAAGGACCATCCCAGTGGAACCTTAAGCGATTGAGTAAACCCAGCAAAACCCCAATCAGGATGGCGGCTTAGTGCCGAACATGGGTTAAAAAGAAGCAGTAACAGTACAATATAATTGTGAATATACAAGTAGCAAAATACAGAAATTACAACAAGGATATAAAAAAAATTATTACATAACGAAAATATTTAAAAATTACATATTATAATATGATTATACCTTACTAGATACATATTACAATATATTTACAAATTATATATTACATAAGATCATATGAATCTAGAGTACTGAAAAAATGAAAAAGAGATAATGTAAAAGCAAAGAAGAGAAAGAATGAAAGGAAGATAAGGAAGGAAAGAAAGAAAGAAAGAAGGAAAGCATACAAATGTAAGAGAAAGAATAGACAGAGAATGTGGGAATACTAAAGGCATTGTTTTCCATCCACTCTGTAAGACTCGCCTGAAAGAAGAAAAAGTTGATAGAGATTCTAGTTGAGAGGAAGTTTGTTCCAAGAACGTATTGTGTGTACTGTGAAGGATTTACTATAAAGAGTTGTGCCATGCCGAGGAATAGAGAGGAGATATGAGCCTCGCGCGCGAGATCCAGTTTCAAAAATTTAAAACGTTTGGCTAAAATTGTGAAATGTCCATTTTTTATTATTTTATAAAGCAGAGATAGGCAATGCAACGTTCGACGTTCCTCGAGTGTTAGTGTTTTGGATTTTTTGACAAATTCTGTCACACGGTCATACATCCTGAGATAAAAAATTAAACGAATTCATGAGTTCTGAACTACTTGTAATTTACGTTTAATTGTTTCCATCAATTAAGTGAAAAGAGAGTCGCAGGAATCAAAGTACGTCATGACAAGAGATTTAACAAGCATTTCCTTTACTCATGTTGGTAAAAGATCACGTAACCGTTTTAAAGAATGGATGGTTCCCGGAATATTCTCATATACAACATCATACATGTTAACACAATATTAATAGTTTACGTGATCAATTAGCAACTATAATATCCTCTCACACAGAGAAAATCACAGTATCTGCATCCCTTGTCTAGAGTCTCTTGCCGTTACATATCCATGTAGAACATAGAAGCTCAATTTCATTTATCTTCTTGTTTATTATCTACGCCCTCCACCGCGAATGACAATGTACCGAAACTATTTTATGATTTGGCTTAGCCGTATTACCTCCTGGTAAATAAACACACACATCATCTGGTTGGCCATGTCTTTTAACCCTCTACCTGTAGTACCTCCTCCACCCACAGAACATCTATAAATGTTTTCTTTTCGATCTATCTGACTGGTCTTGACCGCATTCGTGTCGTCCTTCAATCTCTATATTTCGTGTCTTGAATTAATACTTCTCTCAGAACAATTACTTCTGACCAGAACGCTCCTATCTATCATTACAGACCGTTTATTTTCCTTGGCGCAACGCTGCCTTGTATCTCAATATAATAACCATCGTATTCCGTGCATTGAATATATGCTTGCTATAAGGTATCTACATCTATGATTTCTGTGGTATGTTGTTCTCTTTGGTGCAATTCATACTTTAATGTTAGACAATGATGACGATATTCCTTGTGTTGATTATTGACTTCTCTCAGAACTTGCCCCACACCTATATAAGTTCACTGTTCTTTATGTTTGTAGTATTCCGTTCTTTGTTTACATTAAACTATCATAATTATTCACTGCAATATCATAATCCACGGTATTGACAGCTCTACCGCAGTTGAGACTCCTTGTAGTGTTCACAAATAACACACAGAAAATAAGCTTGAAAACTCAGCTGGTCGACGCAGCGTCTGCTGCCTGGATTCTGAAGCAAATGTTCACAAGAATGAGCTCTGGACCATCACTCCAATAAAAAAATATACATCTATTGTTGTAAAAAGCATTAATCTCGTTGGATCTTATAAAAAACAAGATTTCATTGTCGTGAAGAAATTCAATTGCATAGCCAATAATCTGTTCAATGAAGTATAATTCACATTATAGAGAATGCGAAAGAAGAATAAATGTTTCAATATGAAAAAATGAGCATAAAACAATAATATACGATACAATACGAATCCTTTCTCCTTCGTACAAGGCAGCCATAAAAAATGAAACAGATGAACGTCAATATCCCGACTGTCAAAGTCGACAGACGCGAACTCTCGTAGGAACCTAGAGATATCGCAAAATAACTTAGTGCGCCGGCCACTGGTGCGCCCTGGCGGCGTAAGCTTGAACTACCCTTCCGGTGAGGTGTTAAGCGTCTGCTCAGGTCAGACTGCTCGCGTTGATAGCAAGCAGGCTACTAAAAGAATTAATATATCTTCAAGGCGGGAACGTCAATTCTGACGCACGGCGCAGGCGCTTAGCACACCTGTAAGCAATAGGCGCCTGCCAAGTCCAGGTGAGCTTGATACAGTACCTGTAGGTGCATTTTGAAACAGTAGTAATTATTATGATAATGATAAATAGTGCAGTTGTTACTCACATATATTGTCGTATATTTTAATACCTCGTCTTTCGGATTCGTTCAATGTAAATCTGTTCCTATTCTTTGAAAGATATACAATTCACGTGCATTCCAGTCTCCAAAAATGCTCCCGTCATCGTGTCTTGTACTCCGTGTAATGTTTTCAAAGTTATGTTTACATTTCTCCTCTCACAGTCGCCATTTCGTGACGTGATTTGACACGAAATTTTGAATCACATAATTCACAGGTATGCGAGCGTTCTCCACACCACCTACACCTCTACAGATAGTTCAATCATTATTGTAGCGCAATCACATACTATCACATAGACATTCTGCAATATAACATTTCTTCATATAAATCTTAAATTTCACAGGTGCACTTAACACGAATGCGTTATTGATCTAGTTGCTATTGATCACCTTGTAAAAAATATATGGAATCAAATTCCAGGCGCGAAATAAAACATAGACTAACATTGGAGGAGCTTGAAGCAATTACCACCACTCTGTACACAAGTTCACGATCCCTTAGCTTTTGTGGGGATTTAATTTTATGAAGAACATCATGACAAGGAACATAGTCAAATGCTTCTAAGGTTTCCAGGATTTGAGAAGAAATTAATATTATTTGAACGGTTGCCCAAAGGCAAATTTTCTCTCGTTTCTGAAATCTGTAACAAATTTGTGGAAAACTCTAATCCCTGATACAGACTTGGAGAAACATTTACTTTCCAGTAATGTCAGGTGCAAATTAATCCAANCCCTGATAAAGACTTGGAGAAACATTTACTTTCCAGTAATGTCAGGTGCAAATTAATCCAATTTATGTTGAAAATTCAAACAACAAATTTTGATTAAAGTTCAGAATCACAGTGGACGTGGGAATTAACAAAATTTGCAACATGACCAGTGGAAGAAAAGCTCCTACACATGGAACAATTTATGAACCATGGAAAAATCGTAACTAGGGACGTCTATTCAACTGGCAAATACTCTTACGGCTCTATTAACCCCTTGTGTCACGAACAAGGCCACGAATGTTTAATGCTAATCGGGTGACGCGACTACCCTGCCCCAAGCGGAATCTTTAAGCACTATCTTCACAGTTTTCAGGTTGGCGGGCTTTTTAATCCCTTCGTATGGTTTATAGGTATTCCACATCCTAATATTTTTTATTTGAATTTGAATTTATTTTCTCAAGCTTCATATTTTTTTCTATAATAAGTTGTAAGACAAGAAGGAAAATTACTCTTTATCTGTGGAAGGAGAGAGAAGACAAACAACAAAGAGATATAATAAAAAGTACACATTTATTCATAAAAATTAATTGTATATTAATATTATATAAATGATACAGAACTTCATAAACATCTCAGTCTGATTTTCTCATGTACTGTATTAAGAAATTTGTTTCAAACGCCTAGGAAATGATAAAATATAAGTTTTGTTACACACAATACGCAAGAGATGAGTTAAATACACTAAGAGAACAAATTGAATAATCACATTTATTCACCAGTTACATTAACAACAATTAAAACTACAATACTCATGTAATTCTCAAGTGCACAAATATTTCGTAGTATTTTCAATATAACATGTTCTATATTCAACCCAAAATTAAATTCTCAACTAAAAGTTAACATTTCACAAGGTCAAACCTGGAAATGAGACCTTTTTTTAACACTAAAGGAGCAAATAAAGATGTGAAGAATGATACTCTAATCAAATCGCAACACGAAACTAACACTATAAACATTAAGAAATTAAACATGATTTACATAACAAAAATTTAATTTTTCTTTATACCATTCTAATCTAAAATTTATATCTCAAGAATAACACAAATATTTTTATAAATTTAATTTACACAGTTCCTGGTTAACACCATCAGAGGTCGCAAATTCCGCAAATTCTAAGGATGTTCGATTTCTGGTCACTCTAGTGTTGAACGCCTTCTATTCTCGTTATTCTTTAAAAACGTTTATGTAAAATTATCTTTTATATTCTCGTGAAGATGAACCAGAGTGATGCCGCGTGTAGTTCAAAATATTGTCATTCCGACGTCAGCTCTAAATATTTATTCAAAAGGTTGAGGGAAAACATGAACCCCATTTTGAAAATGCATAGAAAATTCACTTATTTTTGTATTAAATAGTGGAAAAGTTGTAGAAGTTATGAATGAAGATTCCTGTATCTTGCAACGTGCGCTATTTTCAATCATAAAAACTTGCAGGAAATATACTACCAGATATGAAACTGGATGTACAGTAATATTAATTTTGGAGGTGTCTTTAAAATGATTAATAAGAACACTACTTACCTAACCCTCTTAGCCAGCTTATACTGAAATGTTTGAATTGCTCCTGAACACATTAAATAAAAGAAGTCGGGGTTCGGCTCATTTTATTTTCGTGAAACATACACAAATTCTTCATAAAGAAAACACAACATATGTGAAACTTGGTTTAATTATTTATTTACAGAAATTACACTCCATAATACTCGTAAATCACTGCCCTCCATAATATAACACACATTCCCATATCAAAATTTCCTCCAAAATGCACAAATCTCAATACCATTCAAGAGCACATACAATATCTACTTCCTTTTTATCACTTGAGACAACAAACTATTTTACCAAAAGTTTAGGTTAGAGATCATCATGCAATCTAAACATTTTACGCAGAAAACCAAGTTTCCTTGGATCGTTTATCATTAACATAACTATTTATGGCAGTTATTTAGCGCCACAAAAGTCTTTGGCGTATCACACGCAAGTCGTCATGAATCATTAGCATTTGATAATGCTGACCACGCACTGTACGCATCAATTCAAGCACTTTACCTTATTGTCAGAAAGCGTTGCCTCCAGGTACAAAACGCCGTGGACTCGCATTGTCATTAACATGCACTGTCGCCATCTGGTTCCCGCGTCTATTCCAAACTGTCCCCAGGCTTCGTCATTCGTACGCTCGCTACGGCTGCTGTCAATGTAGACCTCGGCGTGGAATGTGAGATGTCACTCACGACATCACCCAGCACAACTTGACAAGGATGTCACGGCGTATTGGGTCTAGTATAGTTCGTTGCTATTTACCGCTTAATCAAATAGTTCATCGTTCACATAATGAATGCTTTCAGAACTAGACGAAGGTGACTCGCGCCGAAATAATTAAAATCAAACGACTGCATTGAGCACAAGTTAAATGGTTCATTGCATACCGGCCAACTGAAAAACTCGTAGTTGATCAGTTACGGCATATTCAAAGCAATATGAAATGGAACGATCACCGGAATCTCAAACAGGATCATTCGCCCGACTGAAGTGCTTAGTCGGATGAAATTAATGAGTAGAAGAGAATGAATATCTCTTAAGTAAACAAATCTCTAAGTAAGTCAGTAAAAACTGTAAGTATCTCTGAGCCAGTAAGTGATTAAAATCTAAGTAAATAAATGCAGAACGTCGTTGCTCCTTATTTAAATAATCACGTCCCCTCTTCGGGGTCTAGAAATTCAGGAACTGGCTCCTCCTCCGCTGATGTCAGCGAGTCTTTGCAGCCAATAACTTGACAATCTTATCATCACATGACTTGCCTCTGATTGGCTTCGCATGCAGTGACGTATTTTCATTTAGGACGAATAGCGATGTTTGTTAGTGTTACGGCCACTTGTCTCCTAACTTAAGTATTTTTCCATCCAAGTCCCCTCTATGACACTTTCCAGATCCGTAACCCAAATCTTTCACAATGCAATATATTTAATTTTGGAAAGCCAATTTCATTCCCCTTCATTCTCGCCATAACGCTTTATTTTTAACGTGTATTTGGTTACCAGCACCTCCTTTCATTTCAAACCCCAAAATTTCTTTTACGCAGATATCACCTCCATTCAATTATTTTTGTCCTCCGTCACTCATATTTTATTGTTAACACGTGAGTCAAACGACTCGATAGTCAATCCCCGATTCTTTCCCACTCCTTCTTAAGTGTTTCAGCCCTTCAGCCCACGTCGCTCTTCATCCCTGCTAATGGGGTTTCCTTCTGGCGAGGATATCTCCCAACAGACCTCCATTCTTTTCGTGGACAACTCTCCACATTTTTTCCTATGGTTCTTCAAATGTTCATGAATCTGTCACCGAGAATAGCCCAAACCTTCCTCCCCAATTTCTAAAAAGTAATCTCCTATCCTTCCATTTACATTTTGACAGCGTGTCTGGTCAATTATTTTTCACAGCTATTTAATTTTATTTTCTTAAGTATCGGCCTCCGCCAAAATAACTACGCCGCATGCCGGAACACCGGACAGCACCGACTCTTGGTTTATTGACCCTCCTTTCGCATCCTAACACGCACCCTCGTGGACACCGTTCCCCCTTCACTCTCCTTTGTCCGCCCTAAGGCAACCCATTTGCCACGACTTTCCCTCGACCGCGCTCGTTCGAGGTCAAAGTTACGAGCGTCTCCTCAATTATTTAATCTTTTTTCTACGTATACTTCTACATATTTATTATAATTGTAATAAACTAATTATTTATTACAGTAGAGATATAAAATTTCATTGGAAGGGTTCACGGCAAACGGCATCACTTCAATTTTTATCAAATCCTTGTTATCAATAGCAATTTTTTGTAGTTGTATCACACGTTTTCGATAAAAGAAACAACTACCTCTTCACTACAAAAATGGCAGGTAAAGAGAGATGATTTCATAGTACAAGGTAATTTGTCCGAGACCAACGACCTTTCGTTATAAAAAAAAGTTTACATCAGAAACATTGTTAAAAACATAAATTATTTTTTACTCGTCATAATAGATAATGAAAAGAATAATTTGTAACACAGGTCTCAACAAGCTTCCCCCAAAGGATATAAACCACGAACATACTACCATCTAAGCCATGGTGGCTTCAATATTATATAAAAACGTCAGTATCTGAAGAAACTGGCGGAAAAGCCGTTAACAAAGAAAACGACAAACTTTATTTCAGGGTCTTATCTCTCTTCCAATTATCCTACAATACACAGAAAAATTTCTAACTCGTCGTAAAATTATTTACGGATTATAAAGTAAGACTGATTATTCTATATTTGTAAGGTGGAAAAATAAATTCAGGGATCAAATGACCCTAGGGAATACTTTGAACCGCAAGTGCAATAAAACAAGGCGGCATGAAACACATTTATTACTTTCTACTATTAAGGTTCATAACGTAATCAAGATAAATATATAATTTTTAAACAAATATTTAAATAAACGGTATTCGTCCATAAAATGATTGTAAGTCTAAACGTATTTAATTACCTTGATATTTATTGTTATGTTTTTGAAAACGTGTTTCTGCCAAAAGATTTAAAGACAAATAATTAATTATGAAACAGTCTAAAAATGATATAAAAAAGACAATTATCAAGTGTAATTTTTGGATTTTACTTAAGAAGATGAAAATTAATATAAAAATTTGTCTACTTCGATTATAGGTTTTCTTTTACTTATTACAGAATTATAAATACAAACCTTCACGGTAAAGAGAACTGCTAACATATAATCCGTGCCAGATTGGTAGTTTTTCCAAAAAACAGAAATATTTTATTCATAAAAGTCTTTCTTCGAGTTTACAAATGGAAGCATCCTTTATCGTTATTTATTTACGTTTCAAGCATCGCTAAAAGGGGTAGGATAACTTTTCTTCTTTTTCTGACGACGAACCTTGTTCTGGCCTCGTTCCAAGTAAGCTTATTCTCCTCTTTTGCATTCCCTGAGTGTTGGTTCTTGTTATTATTTCAGAAGTGGAACTAAGAGCTCTGTTCTCATTATATAATATCATACCACTTTGACTTGTTTATCTTGAAGAACGTCAAACTTTTTCTACATATATTTCATTTTTTCATGTCGAGTGATTTTTACATGTTTCTCATTCCTTCACTTATAGTGCTCATTTATTTATCCTCAATAGTATTGAACATTTTGTTGTAGTTAATGTCAACAGAATGTCACGTCATCTTAGTATCATTTTTTGAAATTTCAAATAGCAATCAAATCTCAAGGAAGGTGTATAATATTTATGTCACTATAGTATAATATTAACTAAGCATCTTTTTTTATAAAAGGTGAAAGAAGGCCAGAAAAATGTTTAATTAAAAGTTTTACATTTTAATCAGCTTAATCAGATTTTCATTTTAATACTTATCACAATTGTAGCTATTTGTTTGCAAGAAATATGAATAGCAAACAACTGTTCACATGAATGAAGAAATGTTCTATTAATGAAAAGAATATCGGGTTAAGTGACGTTCAGAATGAACAACACCAGTATCCCAGGTGGCTTGCTTTGTTCGACGCGTCATTGCTGAGAGAGTACTTCGCGGCTGCGCATTAGCCAGCCACCCTGAACCTGGCACCTCATTCATTCTAGCTTCCACGATCATTACGCAGATCCCAGAAGAAGAGGCACTTCGGTTTTTTTCCTCTCTGCATCTCGTAGATTTTAATGGCCGGACGTACTTCTTGTGTATATTAAGTGTCCCTTTTACGACAGCCCCTTCCTTATAGTCAAACCAGAGCAAAGAGGATATTTTTCTTCCGCTCAAAGGGGAGACGGGATTCCAAAGAAGTTGAACTTCTCGAGAGACTGTATTATTATCGTAATTATTATAAAAACTCTAGATGAAGTCTCATAATCTCGAATCAATGTACACAAAAAAACAGAAAATGTACACTAAAACATTGAAAGTATGCTTTTCAAATATGTTTTTAAAGTGTCCCAAAAATGCACTTAATTCCAATTAAATGCATTAAAACTTCCAAATATGCACTTTAAAAACGTAGTTACGTACGTATCTACTCATCAATTAGAATGCAAGTTGTGTTATTTTAATAATATCACTGAGCTCGTTCATACAGTATTGAATTGAAAAGAGCTTTATTTGTTATTTGCAATATGGTTACAATATAGCATAGTTTTGGCGGGGCTGAGAGCCCGTTCGCCTGTGATTTGGCCCAGTAGTTGCCGTGGGCTCTGCTTACGATATCCTGGTATTGCCAGTTATGCCTTCCGCACTTTCAGTCGTAATCGTGTACGACCTATCAAAATATTCTAATGTTAACAAAACAAAATAAAGTTAAATTTATGTAATTTACCCTAAATATGAATATAATAGAAATTTTACGGCTACTGGTGTGTTCGTTAAGCACCGTTGGGAACCACGGATAACCAACGGACAGGACAAGGAACGTATTTACATATTTTTAAGTATTTACACATATATACAGAGTTACACAATACACAATACTCTATCTCTAAGTATTATACATATTTACATATTACACATCATTTTATACATATTTACAAATACACAGACCTGTAACAGAATTAAGGAGGGCTGGCAGAATCATTCTCATCCCCTTTTTCTAACTCAGCAATCCTTTAGTCTCTCTTTTCTGTAACTGTATTAAAGAAATTTCCAAGAAGTTGCACTACCGGAGATCGATTATCCCTCATGACTTCGATACCTAACGTTACATCTCGCGTTCTTTTCCCAAAGTTTCCCTCCCGTAGCCAAAGTTTCCTAGATCGTTCAATTGCAATGCACTGCAACAAGACATGTATCCAGTGTTCATATTCTTCGCAGAGTGGACAAATATGATTCAATAGAATTCTCGATTTTCTTAGTTTCCAACCCCCAAGTCTGAACCATGCGTAACCCGCTCTCGCGGTTTTGTTTAGCCAGTCGATGTATGACTTCCTCCCCCATTGACCTGCAACTACTACCTGAACTATTAGTGAACGTTTTTCTAATCTATTTATTACAATTATCTGTCTTTCGTGATTATGTAATGTCAATTTTATTTAATTCATATCTACTCTGTAATTGTCTATGTATAATTCTTTGTCCCACATGTTACTGAGGTTTAGACTTAATAAAAGTGTTTTTATCTTTCCCCTCCAACCACTTTCTGTACTTTCTTCGACACAATGTTTCTCAATTTCATTCCTATAATCACTCTTGATTTCTAACTAGTATTTAAGCGCTCTAAATTTCAAAATTACATCTAGTGATTATTCTCCAAACTCCCATCTTACTCTGTAGTTTGCAGTGCTTCTCGGGAGACCGAGAACCTATTTTAAATATACATTCTGTAATCGATACAAAAAGGAGTTGTTAGTGCTTCCTCAAATTTCGGCCCCATTGGCAATCACAGGTATAACTAATGAACTGAAAATCATGTCTGTGAGTCTAGGTGATATTTCGGATACTTTAATTGCAGATTTCCGTCTTTCGTTCAAAGCAAATATTCCCTTCCTCTTTGCAATCTCTTTAAGTCTATACAAGTTTAGTTCATAGATATATTTACTCTAAGGTAAGTGTATTCTTTCACAATATCAATTGTTTTTTGCTTGAACGTCCATCTTTCATTTTTGCTACAAACCCAACCATTTTTAAAAACCATAATTTTCGTCTTGTCTGTATTTATTTTTAATTTTCTATTATCAGAAAATTCTTGTAAACTTTTTAGTCCCACCTGTAACCCCGTAATCGATTTAGGAAAAATTACTATGTTGTCTGCAAAAAGTAATCCTGGTATCGTTATCCCTGAGATTTCTAAGATTGGTGCATCTATATTGTCTCTAAGATACTCCCTTAAATCGTCAATGAACAGAACGAAGAGCAACGATGAGAGGACACATCCCTGTTTCACTCCAATATTCACAGAAAAAAAGTCACTAACAAAATTTTCGTGAAGTCTAACGCAAGCCTTATCCGCATTGTATATTCCTCGCAGTGCATTGATAAACTTTTGTGAAATACCCTTTTCCCCCAGTTTCTCCCAGAATTGAATCCTGTATACAGTGTCAAATGCTTTTCGGAAGTTTACGAAAGCGCAATATAAATTTCCCCTCATGACACACGTCGCTTTCTATGCGAGTGAATTTAATACATAAATGTTATCAACTATTTGCTTAGAAATCCCCTCTGAAGTGGGAATAGTTTGCTAAGAGTCCCCAGAGAGTCAACAGTTTTTGCAATATTTTACAGAATACCTTACCCACGACACTGAGAAGAGATATTCCTCTGTAATTATTTTGATCATTTATGCTCCCTTTATGTTTGTATATTGGCTGAATTACGGATCTACTCCAACTGTCCGGAAAAGTTCCCGTAAACAACATAGTTGAAAGTTTCTAATAAAATTGGAGTTAGATTTTCGCTTATTACTTATGTGCATTCTGGAGGTAAATAATCCACCCCAGCCGCTTTCCCTCCCTTCAGGTTCGCAATTGATTTATAAATTTCATCTAAAATTCGTCCATCTAGTTCCAGATTAGATAATATCTCTGAGTATTGAACTTGTTCTATAAGATTCGGTGAATTTTTTGAGAATATCAACGAGAAATATCTTTCCCACTCTCCCGCCTCTATAGCATTTTGTATTCTTTGATTTTGTCGGAGCATACGAATAGTTGACCAAGAGTCTTTTAGATTTTAATTGTTTAAGATATCACGAATTCGGTTAGCGTCTGCTTTCTGCCAAGTTTTTCTCGCATTTTGAATAGTATTTTTATAACGTTTTCTCGTTATTATATAATTTTGACGAAGTTCAGTATTTCCTAGCAATTGAAACGTTTTTAGCGCCTGTCTGGCTCGGAATTAAGCCCCTCTGCACTCTGCTGAAAACCAACTAGTTCGTTCATTATTTCGTAATTTTCCTGTATATGATCATATTTCCCTTCCTGCTCCCCTGGGAGTATAACTCGCAGCGCTATTTATATCCCCTAATTATAATTTTTTCGAACACCGGAGTGCAATTTTCTGACATTTCTTTTAAAGCTTCTTATGAAATTAATTTTCTTTTCATCTGATCACTTAATAATTGATAGCCTTCTTGAGTTCCCTGTAAACAATTGTTCTTCCTCGCGTATTTTAAGATTTATTTTTATCCCGATTGTCATATGGTGTGAATCAATTCTGGGTTCGATCCAAAAGTCTTTGAGAAGTGTTAAAATATTTTCTGTAACTAGGGCATAGTCAATGACACTTTCTCCATTTTTGTTTATGAATGTAATGTTACCTGCTATGTCTGAACTGTTGCCCATTTAGAATGTCTTAATTTTGTTCGAAGCAAAAATCTAAGAGTTCCTTTTAATCGCCATTGCAGTGCTTATCTTTACTATTTCTTAAGATTCGATGCCAATTTTCGTCATTTGTATGGTCATTTAAAAATGAGCCCGGATATTCTTCCCCGATTCGCGCAATAAAATCACCCATTATTATAAATTCAACAGGCGAATATTTCATCGAATAATTGTTAATAATTGTGCTTAACTTGTCCAAGTAATTCTTAGTAAAGTATTTGGATTCCCGTGATTGGCGATAAACTATTATAAGAATAAAAGTAATGCCTACACCGTTGTGACGAGTGTCTCTAATTTTCACAGCAATTGCACCATCTAATTTCGTGTGTAGTTCTTCATAACTGTAAATTCGAATTTTTGCAAAGAACCGCAACCCCTCCTGGATACCTACCCCTTTTACCTTTTCTCTCCAGACTCATAGAAAATATCGTATATCCATCGATTTCAAATGTTTCCCCGTTTCTACTCCAAGTTTCAACAAGACCCAAGATGGTTAACTTTTCCAGAAATGTCAGAAAATTTCCCTTTCTACGACTTCCTTCAACATTCCAACATCCTATTACGAGCTCTTCATGCTTGTATCCCTAGCGTTTTGCCATCGTCCTCCTGCTTTCAACACCTTCGCCGCACTTCGAGCAGGGACACATGTTGCCGATCTCAAGCGCGTGTTGGGTCTGTCGCGCTGCGGAAGCGGTGTACGGGAAGGGGGAAGGTCGCTGATCCCTCACTTCATCGTGGTCTTTCTGGGGGTGAAAGGCTGGCGCTGTGGTGGAGAGGCGCGCGCTGGACTTCGCACCCCCCGGTGGCGGTGGTGGTGCTGGTCGTGAAGGAAGTCGTTGCCTTCGATGTTACCTGCACGGCTATTTAATGAAATTCAAATGTTTCTACGAGGATAAAAATGCTTGAACCCGATTCCTGCAAGCTATAATTAGTGAGAAAAAAAATACGCAAAGCATACAAAATTCCAGCCCTGCTCATAAGTCAAGGAGAACACACATTAGAGGAGAAATGTTCCACATTTCTACACTCACATCACCTTCCTCTGCTGGATGAATGTGTAACTTAAACCGAATAAAAAGGATAGCTAAGGGCCGATGGGAGTTGCCAGCTCTGAGCAAGTTGACGGGTGGCGCTACTGGTCAGACGGCAACAAATTGAACATTTACGACAGCGCGCCCATTCCTGCCTCTCCCTTCCACCCCCACCAACGAAATATTACAGTTCGGTTTCTACGATCGAGCCTCCTTTCAGTGGCATTGCCCTAGCCAGCCCTCTGACCCTCCCATGATGTGTCTGAACTGTCATGAACTGCCGAGAATGGTTTCAAGGTTAGTAGTCCGATATTTATTTCGGATGGGGTCCATGCTTCTCAACAAAATGTTATTAATGTTAACTTAAATGTCAAAGTTACTTTTCATTACAATATTTCTAATTTGTTTAATTCATAAGTAAAAAGTAAATTGACAATATTTTATAGAGATAAAATTATTTTTAGTGTCCGAACACCCAGNCTCCCTTCCACCCCCACCAACGAAATATTACAGTTCGGTTTCTACGATCGAGCCTCCTTTCAGTGGCATTGCCCTAGCCAGCCCTCTGACCCTCCCATGATGTGTCTGAACTGTCATGAACTGCCGAGAATGGTTTCAAGGTTAGTAGTCCGATATTTATTTCGGATGGGGTCCATGCTTCTCAACAAAATGTTATTAATGTTAACTTAAATGTCAAAGTTACTTTTCATTACAATATTTCTAATTTGTTTAATTCATAAGTAAAAAGTAAATTGACAATATTTTATAGAGATAAAATTATTTTTAGTGTCCGAACACCCAGGCCTCGGACCCCGATATAATATATGAGTGTGTATTTTAATGACGTAGTAACACAAATATATTTTGTTTGTTGGGAATGTAGCTAGGTTGAGACCATGTCTTCTAGTGATAGAAGACACGGTGATTTAAAATTTATTTGTATAGCGAAATAAATAAATAAATTTATTTTGAAAAATAGTTATGACCATTTGGGGAGTAATAAATTTATTTACTCTTCGGAAANACCATTTGGGGAGTAATAAATTTATTTACTCTTCGGAAACAAGCGAGGGACCATCCCATAAATTCCGATCAAGGGCTCTAAGGCAGAGGCGCATTTATTCTGAGCCCCACGGTAAAATTATGAATCCGCCCCTAAACATTGTTAGCTATATAATATTATGGTAGCCATTGTCTGTTATTCATCAAATAGTACCAATTACCATGTTTTTAAATTATTCTCAAAAAATCTATATAAATAAAAATTAAATGCTGTTCGTTGGTAAGCGCACCACATAAGAACGGCTGGACCGATTTGGCTATTTTTTAATGTTCATAATAGTTAGAATAAGGTTTTTAGGCAAAGAGAAATTGGTAAAGTTGTCCGAAAAATTGGAAAATTCGGGAAAAACTGAAAGTGCTTTTATCTATGGGATTTTTGTATCAACTATATACCATAACTCACGATTCGAACGATGCAGATGAGTAATTTGTTTTTTGTTTTGTTCCTTATAGTCCTGGAAACGTTTTCTACAATAATTAACCTGAATTATTAATAAAACGTTATTAAAAATAGAAGTATTTAAATTCTTCAATTTAAGAGAGTAATTTAATAAGTAAAAAATAATCATCACTAAGTTTAATGAATTATTTATTTTGTGGTTTTAACAAAGATAAAAAACGTCTTTAAATTTTAAAGTTTTGACGAATAGTTTACATTTTACAAGAATTTCAGTGAAATGGTGCAACCGCGTCATGCATGCCTCGCCAGCGGTTGTCGCGAGATGATGTATAGTATTCAGTAAATTGTATTATTATTATTATTATTATTATTATTATTATTATTAATTTGAAAAATTAGGATTCTGTACATGTTATCAAAAATCAATAAGTAAAAAAAGTATTTTGATCTTACAATATATATATAGATTTTATTTTATTTTATTTTATTTGAGTAAGAGAAGACTAGTTTAAGAAAAATCCCGTGCAAAGGCGGGTGTTCATTTAGTTGTTAATCAATTCTAAATTTACAAATAACCCGGAGCTCAAGATTAATAATAACGAGATTTTAATGATACTGTCACCACTAGGCGAGGACCTATGAATAAAATCTGTCTCTATCCGAAGGAAAATCGGAGAAAAAACCCGATCAGGATGGATCTACTGAGTTAATGCTCACAATCGCGCCGAGGTTGAGTACAGATAAAAAGAGATCGCTTCAAGGTATTGTTGTTACTGCTCATTAGCATATTTTCTTATTCATTTTTGAAATTACGTTGAATTCCAGTGCACTAATTACACTTATAATGTTGGTTATAACTGTTTCTTTCGTTTGCATTGTCGCCGAACTCACCTACGAGAAAACGTGAGATAGGATCGCGGGGCGCAATTTATCAGCTCCTGGAAAAATAGTTGAACGTACACACTTCCTGTTGTTGAGAAAACAATTGCATAAAACAATAAAATTAAAAATTCTCGAGTGTGCACTTTAATAAACAATATATTTTTCATGATATAATATATTTAAAGGCTTCAACTATATATTTACCAGAAATGACAATCAAATAAAACTGTTTGAGAGATGCGGAGGCACAGTAACAAAGAAGGTATCGTGCACATAGATCTCATGTAAATTTTTCTCTCGAATTCATCTTTTATTTTGATTACTTCTATAATATAAGGAGGAGAGCAAAATTTTAAATTCCAGATATATCTAGGATTTAATAATTCAGGCTAATGCAACACAAATAAAATTGTTTCAATTTGTTTTCCGCATTGCATGAAAATTGATTGCCCGTGCTCATTCACACAGAACGTTCACTGAATAGCACTGGGTCAACATTCACAGTCAGTTCTGTCTGGATGTTAGTCCAGAGAAAATAGACATTCGACAAATGATAAATTCCGAAAGAGACGAAAATTGTTGTATATATTAAGGTCATTTCATATAAATTATCAAAAGTCCCGATCGACCTCTGTACTAAAAACTTTATTCCAGATCAAAGGTCCCGAAAAATGATTTTTCCAAATGGTTAGTCTTATTGTAAATATATCTATTATATATTTTTTAGATTAGAAAATATTCTACAAAAACGTTACAGATGTTTTTTTCATCCGAATCACCATTTGTGAGCTAGCGCGATTTGAAAAATGGCGAATACTGAGATGCACGCAGTATGTCTGTTGTGCGAGGACACGTTCGTCGACTAAGACTCGGAATACTTCGTACGCAATTGTTTTCACATCTACTTACTTTTCTTCATTATCTATATTGTAAATAACAAACTTTTTTGTTTTACAATTGAATATTAATCGTTAATCTTTTAGTATATTTCATTTTAATGAAAAATTGTAAAATTCTAATGCATTTCGAATAAACTATTTGGAAAGCAATACAACTTAATAAGTAAGAACAGTAGTACTAACAAAACTATCATAATAGTTTGAAAAAAATGTAAATCATATATTACAATTGACACAAAAAACCCTTTACAAGCTTGAAGTAAATACAGCAAACTTTGCACTTAGAATGTAACACTGGGTTTCCGAGGCCAGACACAACGTCGGCAGAGCGAATGCACCACTTAATTAACACTCTTTTAAAATCTAAACCATTCGTCCAAATTATACGATTTAAAGATGCTTTATTCAATCTTTGTTAAATGCACAAAACAAAGAAAATCCAATAAATTTAATGATGATTGATTTCTTTCTTCTTAAATTATTTTCTTAATTTCTAGTATTTTAACACTCCTATTTTGAATAAAGTTTTTTTGTATAATGTAGGTAAACTCTGCTGATAGACATGTGCTGTCGCGGGATATTTTGTAAAGCTCTTTGTGGCGAACACTATTTCCATGCATTCTTGACACCTCTTTCTAACCATTTAGAAGCGAATATTCCGAAGCTTTTTTTCCGATTTCATCGACATTTATGGTTAAACTAATTTTCTATCTTTCTTATAACACTTTTTACAAATAAAAGTTGGCATATATTCATCCTGAACATCTGAACTATATCCTTGCCATATTTCATCACGATCGATTCAGTGGATATTGAGTAGCAAGGTTATTCAGTTATGAGTAAATAGCAAACAGACACTCGCTTTCCCGTTAAGCATTTATACGTTTATTAGTATGGATGTGTTGTATACTTGATACAGATTTGGAAAATCAGCACAAGTTGTTGGAGGACGTTAGGATAATTTTATGACTCATCTCAAAATTTAAATATCTATAACTGTCAATAATTGAATTTTTTGAGATAAATATAATGCAAGAAGAAATCATAGTCTATTAGAGAGAATGATGTTCGGAGAAGAGTCGTGTATGTATACTGCAGCACAGTCATTGAAATAATTTATTTTATTACTTTTTTCGTGTAATCTGAATATAATAATGAACCCTACGTTTTATATGTAGGGTTAAACTCAGATAACTATATCAGTAGAACCCTCCAGGGGACTTCCATCTAGTAAGTACGTGTTTGGCAAACACGGGGCCCCGACCTGAGTCTGGCATTACTTCCACTTACTTGTGCCAAGCTCCTTCCTTTCTCTTTCCTGACCTTCCTTGGTCACCTCTTGTTCTTTTCTATCCCGACGCTAGGGTATCTTTCATTTTCCTCTCTCTTTCTTTTCTTTTAAAAATTTTATTTTTGTAATGTGTGTAATGTTTTGATATGTGTTGATATTTGAGTTTTGAGTTGTAAGTCAGGACGGTTTTTAGTGGATATGGTTGAGTCATTCGGCGAGTACCACACGCGGGAAAAGTCAAGTTGGCTCTTCCTAGTGCGTAACTGCATTTTCCCTACCTGTACAGAATTTTAGGGCTTTAATGACCTAGATGTCGACGAGCCGTAAAACTCCACAAAAAACACCAGTAGAAGAAAAACATTTAGCGGCATGACTTGGTTGCATTGCAGCTTTGATGTTTTTTCTTTACTATCACTGCATCCATAGAATATTATATTCATTGTGACAAAAATATCTGTGTACAAATGAGTATATGCACCAAAAATTACATCAAAGGTTTCTTCTCGATCCTAAACACTTAAAAGAACCAGATATACCATCAATTGAAACATTGAAACATTGTCAATTGAAACATTGAAAGTAGTGTTTGAGGACGATGTTTGTTTTACGTATTCTAATAACATCAAAGAGTGATAGTGACTAAAAGAATAATTTATTTTTGAAGATTTTTTCAATTTGATCGTAATATGTTTGCGTAATACTCCCGCGCTGAAATAATCATAATAATCATCATCATAATAATTATTATTATAACAATTGTTATTAAGGATCTACGTAAACAGTTTTTTATCTGATTTGCATTAATTTTATAATTATTAGTTTACTTTCACTAGTACTATATTGTTCTTTTTAAGTTGGTTTGTTTTTCAAATATTTTGTTCGAAATGTATTAAAACTTTACAATTGTTCATTAGCATGAAATATACTGAAAGACATTCAATTGTAAATTCTAACGCTTATTATTTTATTGTAAAACAAAGTACGCGTAAAATGGTCTATCTTAAATTATATTACAAATAAAGTACATATTAAAGGACATTACTTATGAAGATATATTACATTTAGGTAGTATACATTTTTAATTCTGCAACGATTTAAAATATAAAATAATAGAGGTTTATATACCTTTAAAAAAAAGAAAGAAAGAAAAACGTTATAAATAGAAGAGAAGAAGGAAATAACAGATATAATAAAAGGAGAAGATACTTTTAAGGATAAAGGGTAGTTGAAAGTAGGTATGGCGTTTGTATGAGAAGGATAAATATGTTATTATGGTAGGGTATTGGGAAAAGTGCATATGTGAATATTCTATTTTATGGAGGATGTTTGAGCAACCAGGAAGTCAATCTTCTTTTGAACATATTTGATCGCCTCATGTCAGATGGTAGTTTATTCTATAAAAGATTGCAGGTTTTCACGGCCGGAGTCAATATATGTAAAAACTTCTGGGCTATTGAGCCATGGTCCATATGGAAAATCTAAAGATCAATAGTGCTTGGTACCCCGTGCTTCATAATTTAAATCCAAAACCTGTTAATAAAAAATCTTCAAATCGATTACCTTCCAACCAATCAGAACGAAGCACGCTCCCGCTTCCCGCCCTTTCCCACTGTATAAATAGCGCTGAGTCTCCACGCGCCACATTAGTAGCTGTTGGGTCGCCGCTGAGGAGAGGCTTGCGCCCACGGAAGGATCTACACTGAAGATGGCCGCCGCAGTAGCGACTGAAACGTCTGTGAAGAACTCTTCATATGGACCACGGCTCAATAGCCCAGATATATAGGTACATATATAGGTAGTTTACTCTGTTCACAAATTGTACATATTGTAAATGGCTTGTTAAATCTGGCCGTTCTGAGTCGTGGTGCGACGAGAAGTTCATCATTTCTAGTCCTTTTTTGCTTTGAATATTGGAAGTTATTTTTAAATTGAATTAAGAGTTTATTATTTAGAATCTTAAAGAGCATGATTTGGTTATAGAAGACACGTCGTGATTTAATTGGAAATATCACAGTTTTTAAGTAATATTCTGATACGTGGTCGCATTTGCATAGATCAAATATAGAACAGAGGCATGCATTTTGTGTGACTTGTAATTTGTGTTGTAGCTTTAAACTTAAAACTGAAAAATTAAAACCACAGTAGTCAAAGTGTGGCATGATTAGTGAATGTTCCAGAAATTTCCTCGCGGAAGTGGGTTATAAGTTACGAAGATACTTGAGGGTATGCATGGAGGAAAATACTATTCCTTAATCATTTCAACTTGTGCTCTCCAACTTAAAATACTACCCACTCTAATTGCTACTAACCAAACGTTCGTAAGAACTTGTTTTATTAATTTTAAGTACATCATGTATTACGATATTTTGTATTCAACCTTTGTACGTGTAAGTTCCTTATAACTTATACAAATTCCTTGAAGATTATAGAAGTTCATTGTGAACTATACAAGTTCTTTGAACGCTGTGCAAGTTGTACATGTTCCATGAACATTGTGCAGATTCTTAGAGACTTATAGGCGTTCTCTGGAACTAATTCAGAACGCACCCTATATAAACGTTCTGTGCTTTACCCTATATAAGGGGAAGCTCACAGCGACTCATCCTAGTGTCTCACCATAAGCGACACACAGTTGTCACGCTGCTACACAGCAGTGTGCACTCATGCAACAGCAACTATGTGTCCACGTGACGCAACCTCATTATGAACAAACATATTCGTCGTGGCGAATTTCAAGAAAACTACTCAGTGACAGTGTGGCGCCAGTCAACACCGAAGTATTGAAACATTCGAAAGCTCACAATTATCTGTAAAGTTCTAGTATACCTTCGGCAACCTGCAGCTTCCAGCCACCACTTGTCATCGCATTTTACTGCCAGCCGACGGAGTCAACAACACTTCGGAAACTTCACGTAAAACCATGGATGTCTGTAAACATGGCGGACCACAAGGAAGGAACGCAAGCAACTGCTCATGACTCTCAGAGTATTGATGTCAGCTCTATCAAACTTTGTAATCACAAAGATGTTAAGTATTGTTACTCATGTATATGAGTGCTTTAATGAAATTTGAGCTAGTTCTCAATTTTTCACCACTACAAATCCTGCAGAATATGTATATGGTTATTAACCATCTATCTCAATTATTAATTAATTTGCAGGTAATATTACGTATATTTAAAGTGTGTATCGGGGGGCAAAAGCTCCAAAACTTGAGCTCAATAGGGTTATTTTTTCCCGCATAGGCCGGTATAGGCCATGCTTCACCTTTGCATAAAATCAACATAATAGTAATTCTGCTTAACAATGTATTTTGGGAGATTGTGAGGGTTTTCATATTTATATACAATGTATTGATGGGGAACTTACAAAGTAATTCAGTGTTTGTAGCATTTAAGAAAACCAATGTATATATTTATGTTTAGAATGAATAAATGTGTTTTGTTTCAAGAACTTGCCATGAGTTGAAAAGATCCTTTCTTCGTTATGTTTTATTTAGTTAAACGTCTAAGTCCCCACTTCTCCTATGTTAGATGGACTCTTTGTCAGTAACATTAACTTAACTGACTAAAATAGTTCTCGTGCAAAATTTCTCGAAAAAAACAAAACAACCAAGATGAAATTGGTTTCTTGTAATTAGAGTAACATACAAAATATTTGCAGAATCTTTCCTTTCATTCCACATTGAGTCATTCGCAAAATTACTAACATTGGGCACTTCTTTTTCTAAATTTTACATGTTTGATTTTTGTGAACAGAAACTCAGTAAAATATGATTTCCAAGTGCAACAAAGACCGTTTTCAAACTTTTTAATGTGTTTAGATGTGAGACTCCCAATTTTTCACCAGTCAAAATCCCCATTATTTCATAAAACTTGTTGAATTTTTTTCCTCCTATCCTTAGTTCATCCGATCATATTGTCATTGTATTTTGCTGTGGAAAAGAAATATAATGGTTCTTCTTGGTCAATGATCCCAATAATTCTGTTTAAAATATTCACAGACAAATATTAGTCAACAAATGTCTGCAAACATTTTGAATCTTTTTGAAAAAGGTAAAATACATACGCTCACATCTGAGAAGTTCAACTTGTCCTGCTAACTTAATTTAATTTTGTATCTATTGAGTTTACAAGTGTGTCAGCGCATTAAACAGAACCCGTTTCAACGACATGTTAACGAAGTGAAGCATTTCTTTTAGATTGGTGTGTGGAAGTCGTGGCAGAAAGAAGGATTGGACATCAAGGACATTGTATGGCCGGGGAACAGTCACACGCCACCGCAGGGAGTACCTGAGAAGTTTCATCTCAAGATAACGTACCTTGAGGAGCCTCCATACATCAACCTGGCCCCTCCGGACCCCGTCACTGGCAAGTGCACACACAACAAGGGAGTCTCCTGCCGCCACGGCAAAGAGGACGATGTGGCAGGGTGAGTTCGACGGCCATCTTCGTTGCCGCATTTTTTTATTTGTGCTTTCAATAGAACAGCTCAAGATGTTCATCGATAAATTAAGGCATTTTTTCGTTCTCCTCAGCCAAGCCAGTGCTGTGGTAATCGATATATCGATCAGATAGTTTAATTGCTACGACGGTGAAAAGATAGAGTGCGCGTACACATCCTCGCGAGGCTAACGTGTATTATGCAATAACAGTCGGGGAAATTGATATTATATTTTTACTATTTTTTAAATAATTTATCGTAACGCCAAGAAAAAGTATAGTTATCATGCCTGGTGCATGCACTCATTTGAGTACTATCCCTAGTAATTGGACCGGGTTTTGGAAATCACATGTAGCATTTCAATCGTAATTTTTTCATTATTTGGCAATCACAATGTTTTCAACAGAACACCTTATTATTGGGATATAGTTTTATTTTTGAAAGAACTATTGCAACATAAAACAAGAAACACGTGATTATTTTTGTATAATTTTAATATTCAACAATGACATTTAACAATATTTTTGTTTCCTCTGTAAAAACAAATTTTGGCATTTACATGAGAGAATGCCTTAATTATGCTAGCGGAACACAATTTGAGTTATACCTTATATATTTTACTTTTGGGATGAATCAAGAGATACATTAAAATGTAGAACAGGATACTGAAGGCACATTAATTCAAATAACATAGAGTCGCTAGTAAACAGCATTGTAGGGTCATTTTTACAATTATAGAAAATATGTGAAAAAAAAATCGATTTTTCACGTTCACATTTTTGGTGATATATATTTTATATGTGAAATTATATGGAAAAGGCTTCGTGTAAGGGTTATAGCTCAAGGGCTTTTTAATATATAGATACCAATTTTTATGCATTTATGTGAGATACTAACGCTGGGGAGAGGGATATAAGCAATAAGATGTAGCGTGCATCATGACCGTTCGTTTTACAGCAAATAAGAAGATAGCTAATATTGTAGCCTATGTAATAATGAATAAAAAAATTTGAACTCTATATCATCTTTAGTAACTAATATAATGAATTTTCCGTAAATGTTCCCATTTTACAACTTGGAGGTAGGCTGGGTGGGTTAAGCTCCAGGGTGGTTCTTGGAGACTTATGTGACAATGATCCTTGGAAAGTGGTCTATCTATCGATGTTTTTGGATCTTCATTGTCTGGGCTATATTACCAACAAAGTGAAAAATGGCTGTTACGAAACAAATCCAAAGAGGAATAAGAATAATGTCCAAAATGAATATTGATTGGCTTACCTTTTACTCTTGACCCTTATCATAGCCACTTAGTTTAAATTTGGCAAAAATGGAACCACAACCGTGGGACGGTTGCTATCTGCCGTCCAATGTCTTCCTAGTTTATGTCTCAAATTGACACCGGTTTAATTAGTGAAATATTTCTTTAAATAATTTTTCAAGAAACAATAATTCGTGTGAGAAGTGTACAGTATTTTAATTACAAGTAGTAAATATATCTCAGATATAAAATCATTAAAGAAAGCTGTCTTGAATTATTCTTTCTTTTGATGATAAAAGATTATATCGACAAAGATAAGTAGGGTTTGTTTTTGGAGACATATCAGGTTAGGTCCGAAATTTATCAGTCGTTCTCAAACAAGTCCTCCACGTGAGCGACCTGGCATAAGAAAAAGAATTTTAAAAGAATTGAAATGAAATTTAAGAATTATATTACAATTAATACACTTAACCTATAACTTTTATCTTTGCAACTCCAAAAATTAAATAATGTTTTATTTTTAACAAAAAAATTGATTTTGGCACACTTAAGAAACCACAACCAAGTATAGTTCTTTCTGTCACAATTGATAGTTCATTATTAACCAACTACCCATTAAGATTAAATGTTTCATTTTGTTACAGTTCATAACGTGTTTTGTCGAATATTGTTAAGAATTCCGCTAGTTATTATAGATTGAAATATGTCACAAAAATTTGAACATTTGTCATGGTTTTTAATGATAACTGGGATGTATAATGATTTACTTTAATTTTTTATTATGTGATATAATGCGAAAAATTACTATGTTTTTAATTTATAACATTAAAATATTCTGAAACTTCATAAATAATTGATTTTAAGATCTGAGTGACTGTTCGTTTTTTTTATACACAAATAAATATATTTCAATTCATTTGTTGCTTTGTGATTTACTTTACCTAGAAATTGTTAATTTTATGCCACAAGACAATTAAATCAAGAATATATAGTGATGTTTACGCATATTTCATTTCGCTCTTCTTCTTTGTTTTGTGGGGCTTTAGGGCTCGCCAACAGCAACGTCATTAGAGCCCTCATTTCGCTTTTAATGTGAATAAGTCAGTAATATCTTTAACTCACCATTCACACACAACAAATTTTTAAGTGGTTCAGACTGACATTTACAAAAAATCTGTAAATTTTACCCTCTTCTTTTGATTGCAGGTAAAGTGGTGAGTAAATACTTCACTTTATCATTTTATCATCAATTTTGTTTGGTAAGAACTGCTTTAACAGCTTAGTTTAGATAAAACTATTGTGTTGCAGGTAATATCCACATTATTCTTAAGGATATGCTTGAAATCACGATGACGGTTTATGACGGTTTGAACACGTGTGAACGACGATTGGATGCAGCTCTGTTTATTTTAATACTACAATACAAAATTCAGCTCTTCTGCTTCTGCATGATGTTTCTGAATACATTTAGCACTGCTTGAGATGAACACGAAACTTTTATTGGGAGCTGAATTTTTCATTATTTTGGCAGTGAATATTTTCCCATTTTGTAAAAAATTCCTAGTTGTAGTTTTACTATATGATAGGAATACTGCAACAAATAAAGTGCTTCAGTTCATTATATAAGTAAATTATGTTCTAATTTAACTGATAATTTCTGTACATTAAGATTTTAACATTGTTTGACATTTCTAATTAATACGAATCCATTATTTGAATAAATATATTTCTTCTTGTAGGCTTGACTACCGCAATGGTAGTGTGTACAAGTGTTGCTCAGGATTTTGCATCGATCTGCTTGAGAAATTCGCCGAGGACCTTGGATTTTCTTACGAGCTGTTCCGAGTGGAAGATGGGAAATGGGGAGCTAAGTCGGTATGTATGACACATAAATACGAGTAAACCAATAGGTTGCGACAAATATTTCAAATTATTTATTATGGGATGTGTTGTAAAAACGAATCATTTCCAAAATGGCGCTTTTTTATATTCCCAATTTCTGGAATGGAGCTCTATCCCTTCCATAACTGTTTGTTTATTTTTTAAATTCCTTTTCATTGAAAAGTGTTTTGAAGACTGGTGATAAGTATATATTCTTAAGACTGTACAAGAGGGAAATTATGAGAATATAATTCTCAGAAAATAACATAAAAGTCTGAGATTATTTCTCAAAGAACATAGAACTGTTCATTTAGTTTTGAAAGCTATTTATTAAGTACATCATATGAATAAATCTCGTATTTTTATGATCCTAACCAGGAAATGTGATTTTTACCGGTATCGAACTAGTCAACGGGGCATTGTACACCTTTAAAATTAATTCAAACTAGGAATAAATAAGGATAAATTATTATTTAGTCGTATTGTTAGCTTATCGATGCAAAAAATTTCCAACATCAAAGCTTTAAATTTAAAAATACATTTGGAGAAATCTTTCGATTATTCGTACTGATCAGAATATTAGAAATTAAAAAACCCAAATGCTCATCCAAATAATTTGAGTAGAAACACAGAAAGACAATAGAAATATTATTAAAATACTCAGTGAAATTATTTAAATAATTCTACTACAATTAACGTTCATTATATAATGTAATTAAAAAATAAAGACTTGCGACCTATTAGGGACGAATACACACGAGAGTTGGAATTTTCGCACAGACACTGAAAAACTATCTCGTAATACAATACTATATTATGACATGTTTGTGTAGTTTCTGCTTTTTTGTAAATATATTTTGTGTTTATATTTATGTTTATATCATGTTCAATTATTCTGTTATGTTTCTTGTTATAATATGTTATGATTTGATCACCTGACGACGACTTAAATCTAAGTCGAATAATTTATTTAATTATTTCACTAATTTTGCGCTTCTTTTTAAAAACAATATAACAGCGTGAAATTAATAGTATGTACAAATAAAATAATAATATTTAACGAATTCCTCTTTGGTCTAAAAATTGCCACCCTCTTCAGAATTAGACACAAATAAATGTGATACAAGTAAATCTCAAATTTAAAAAAATTTACGTTGTCTAGCTTCTTTTCATAGACATATAAGAAGGTGGTTTCTCTTGTGAGATCAATCTTTAGACAGGCATATACGTAATACGTGCTTGTGTATGTTGTCCAAGCGCAGCTGAGAAATTTTGAGGTTATACCACATGGTAATTGTACGTTAGAAAATAGAAAATATTAGAAAATATTTATTAAAACATTATTTTCAATAAAGTAGTTGTTTGAATGAGAAAATATGCGTTACNAATAAAGTAGTTGTTTGAATGAGAAAATATGCGTTAAAAATTTTCCCTGAGGAAAACTAATGTTTGTCCCAGAAAAAAAAATTGTTAAAAAAATGCTTAGTGATTTTTTCATTTCGTAAATAATTTTCCACAAAGCGCGTGTACGTTTCAAAACAAGCGCAGAATTAATGCTGCTATCAAAGATAAATCACTCCGCGAAACGCAAATGCAAGTGCCGACTATTTGCGAACTAAAACTCTCAAGAGTACCTCCCAGCATCGACTCAAGGGTATCTGTGACCAGTGCTATTACGCTACCTTGTATTTCCATTTAAATCTACGGCGTTGATCGGCGCTGGCACTCCAAGAAGTGCCTTTCTAAGTAAACGTACCTTCGCCATGTGCACCCAAGATCTATTTGATCATACTACTGTTTATTGTTCATATATGACCTTCCCATATCACAAATAAATATCAAGGAAAGGNTTCTAAGTAAACGTACCTTCGCCATGTGCACCCAAGATCTATTTGATCATACTACTGTTTATTGTTCA
The DNA here is from genome assembly GCA_002313205.1 of Laupala kohalensis. Lineage (NCBI taxonomy): Eukaryota > Metazoa > Arthropoda > Insecta > Orthoptera > Trigonidiidae > Laupala > Laupala kohalensis. The sequence continues at coordinate 117,835 of NNCF01125970.1, read as the reverse complement.
TATATGACCTTCCCATATCAAGGAAATATCAAGGAAAGCGCGCCCACTATTTGGGGAAGTCTGTGCTTTCTCGAGAAAGGTGGTCGGAAACCGAACCACGTCGCGAGAGAGTTTGATTCTTGCACCATAAAAAGGATAGGGAAGACACTAGTGCTATCTTGCGTTCAATTTAGATTCAATACTCTATAATAGTTCAAATTCTCATTACAGCGCTACATACATTCTCAAGGCTTGGCGCTAGTTCAAAACCAATATGGTAAAGTCGAGCACATACGATAATCTCTAGTACGATCAAGTAACTCGTGTGCACCATCACAAAAAAAAATTACTGGAGTTTTTGACGCATAATGGTTCAGTTTTATGTTAATAACTTACACAACGCTTTTAAAGACAGGAAAAGATAAATTGATTAAAATGTTCTGATAAATCACGCATGTTTAATGTGTGATAACTAGAAAATATATTTTGCATTCAACTATGCATATAAAATTGTGATTGTTCACAGAACGGCACGTGGAATGGATTGGTTGCTGCATTGATAAACCATCACGCCGATATGGTTATCACCTCTCTCAAGATCAATTTTGAAAGATCACAAGCAATTGATTTTTCCTTGCCATTTCTCGACACTGGAATTGCAATTGTTGTTGCGAAACGCACTGGAATAATATCTCCCACGGCTTTTTTAGGTCAGTACAATTTGTGAATTGTAACTCTAATACATTGTGTAAGCTTGTTATTATCCCGCACGTGGTCATATGCAGTTTTCAACTGTTGTTTTGACAATAAAGTTCATTTATTTTACTTTTTAACCGAAACTAACATGAAAGTCAGAAATTTTGTTATTGATAAACTTAAAATCTTCAGCAACCGGAAATAAATGAGCACTAAAAATTATATTGTTGAACAAAATACTGAGGAACAGTATCCATGCACTTTGAAATACTATGAAAAATTTGGCAAAAATATAACATTAAATAAACAACAGGGAAATCATGGTAACATATGGCTACCTGTCTTTCTCCCTTTTCCTAGTTTTTCACGCAGTGCTCCAAAGCATGCATTACGATTTATTTATGAGAACTTTTGTTAATATAAGATATTTGTGTTGTTAATAATCAATGTAATTCTTCAATCAATGCAGCTCCTTCATTAATCCGTTTAATAGGTATATTTCCTATTGTTGATAGTGTATCATTGATTGATACTAATACGTAGCCCAGCATGTTGTCTTGAAATCCTATGCATTGTTTTTTGAAAGAGTGTATTTATTACTTGTTTTTATTTCTAAAATTTTCTGTAAAATTGTGTACATAGAATTGTGCCAACACCTTTTGTAGTCCAAATGGTTCGATCGTTCCAGTGTTATAATCTATTCAATAACATACACTTCTTCACTGTCAATATTAGAATGCTTATACATGTACATTAACTTATACGCGTAAATACATAAGTTATTACGTTGAAAATATATTCAGAACAATTCCTTACAAATTTGAAATCATCCTTGCGTGGTATTTCGCAGATCGTTTTCAAAGTGAAAAGCAGGCATTCCAAGAACATCCCAATGAGTAGATGAAACAATTGGGTTGGCAACGGTGAATGCTCTTCCCATGATGATGATAAATTACTTATACATCATAAATGGTTTTAAACCACCAATATTGTTAAAGAAATAATGTTAATTTGAGCAGTTACCTGAGGCCTCACGATGGTGAGGGCGAAACTTGCACATCGATTCTTTACGGTAGCTACGCGCAGTCACCGTGATATTAAAACGACTATATCCGGCATTCGCGCCTAAAAGTTAAGGTAATTTTGTAGTCAGTGTTCCCTAGACCTTAGGTAAAAACAGTCGCAAGCGGGTGCTAGCGACTATCAGAACGCCGACGGGGTCTACCGGAGGAATAAGGCACTACTTGCCGGTAGGAGCAAGATGCATAAAAGCGCAGGCAGAAGGGAGATCGTTGCGAGGCGGTATAATGCGCATCACCTAGAAAGAACTTCTATGTTGTCGTGAACAATTTCTGGACAGAAATTCATTCTTGATGTTAGCGAGTCCTTTCGCTATAGTCTAGCTGCCGTAAGAAAAGTTACCAAATTCGGGAGAACTGCCAACCTACTCAATTGATTCCCCCTATGTCGTATACTACTCGACTTGGTGATATTTTCATCTTATACGTTGTATTCATTGCCACCAAACTTGACGAAATAACTCTAGGAGAGTCTGACCTTAAAATACCCTTTTTATCCTTTGTAGTGGAACACAAAATTAACATTTCTATTTATAAAGTACATTGCGTTAATTATCCAAGAAATCTTAATTTATTAATCTACTTTCAACGAAATTTATTTTAAGGTAGTCTCTTTGTTGTTTCCATAGCGTTGGTATGCCCGTAAGGTACGTGTAAGTGCTACCAAACGATGACTGTAATATGAAACGACAATCTGAGCCAGTTCAAATCTTAACGAGTGTGGGGTTTTCGTTTCAAAATATTGGTGGTGGCTGCCCTGAAGCACCACTTGAGTCACGTGAGCGAACTCAGAAGTACATTGCAGGTTGAAACGTTTTTCAACAATGACTTACAAATATTGTATTGACTAGGTACTCAGCAAGGGATCAGTATGATGGAAAATATTTTAGCTGTTCTCCACTAGGAAACTCTATAACTGATATGCGTGTAATAGCGAGATGTGTATCTCTAAGGATGTAATGAAATGTCATCTAGTTCTCTCGATTTTAGTTATTATCATTGTAAATTTACGTCAACTTGGAATACTATGACTCTGTTTTTAGTTTCATACTTATTTAGTGCAATATTTTATAAAAATAATATAAAACAACAAATTTTTTACTTCGAATGGTAATAGAAAACACTTGATCCATCAGTTTTAGTTCCAAAAAAGTACATTGTGCAGAATTTTAAATCTTTAATGACCTAGATGTCGACGAGCCGTAAAACTCCAAAAAAAAAGCCACCAGTAGAAGAAAAACATTTAGCGGCATGACTTGGTTGCATTGCAGCTTTGATGTTTTTTCTTTACTATCACTGCATCCATAGAATATTATATTCATTGTGACAAAAATATCTGTGTACAAATGAGTATATGCACCAAAAATTACATCAAATGTTTCTTCTCGATCCTAAACACTTAAAAGAACCAGATATACCATCCATTGAAACATTGAAAGTAGTGTTTGAGGACGATGTTTGTTTTACGTATTCTAATAACATCGAAGAGTGATAGTGACTAAAAGAATAATTTATTTTTGAAGATTTTTTCAATTTGATCATAATATGTTTGCGTAATACTCCTGCGCTGAAATAATCATAATAATAATCATCATAATAATTATTATTATAACAATTGTTATTAAGGATCTACGTAAACAAGTTTTTTATCTGATTTGCATTAATTTTATAATTATTAGTTTACTTTCACTAGTACTATATTGTTCTTTTTAAGTTGGTTTGTTTTTCAAATATTTTGTTCGAAATGTATTAGAACTTTACAATTGTTCATTAACATGAAATATACTGAAAGATATTCAATTGTAAATTCTAACGCTCATTATTTTATTGTAAAACAAAGTACGCTCTTTATTTACAATATAGATAATGAAGAAAAGTAAGTAGATGTGAAAACAATTGCGTACGAAGTATTCCGAGTCTTAGTCGACGAACGTGTCCTCGCACAACAGACATATTGCGTGCATCTCAGTATTCGCCATTTTTCAAATCGCGCTAGCTCACAAATGGTGATTCGGAGGATATATACATACATAATAATAATAATAATAAAAAAAAATGAGCAACATAGAAACGACTTTTAATTTATCATGCTTTGATAATGTTGCTAAATCACCACAATTACCAAATACATCAGTAACAAAAAAAAAACTATGTGAGTTAAGGTGTAATTTGTTTTATTAAAAGAGTCGTAGAAATATTGCTTGATGCACTTTGAATAAAATGTGCCATTTAGTTTCTGCGTGACAGAGTAGTTTATCCAGAATGTTCCTTTAGAAAATTATGGTTCATAATTTATAGTTTAAAATAATTGTAGATCACCTTGTAGAATAAAGGGGAACCTCAAGAATGATTTTATTGAAGTGAAACCTTAGAAACTTAAAAGTAGCCATTTATTGAATGTTCCGAAGGTGTATCTATGACGCCGGGGGAAAAACGAATGGCAATGATCGCTTTTCCCACAACGAAGAGAAGCCTGAAGCCTTCACTTGTCGACTGGCCGTTCTATTCCTCAACAGACAGAACCGTCAATTACAGTCCCATCCTCCCCGCGCTCCATCTCTCCACTAACTGCTCCTCTTCTGTAAGAGAAGAAAGAGCGAACGTTGACTCTCGCGCTACTTGTTTCGCTAACCTTATTTACAAACGCTGTTAGGGAATATTGTTTCGACGAATGATAATGAAAAGTAAGATCTTTCTCTATATCTTTAATACCATTATTATCTTTAAGGCTAATTTTTATATTTATCTCCATTGATCAACCTAATACTTCAGTGACGACCTGTACTCTCACCAACCTAATCACTGACCCTCACGCATGATAGCATTTGACTCGTTGAACATTTGCAACTGGCGAGCATTAATGCACTTGCGTACCGGCCGTATCATCTGGGAGGGAAGTGAATCCGAGAGTTGATGAGAGTGCGCTGACCTTCAGCCCGGGACGAACACTCGTTGGTACTGAAGGACTGTACTTTCCCTATTCGGCGAACGATGAACCGGTGTTCTAAAACCTTCTTAAGTCTTCTTCCAACGATCACGCAGCGCGCCCTAGGCGCCAGAGATCAGAAATTTTTCCGCACTCGGGCCGTTGGAAAGGAATGTCTGTAGTAGCCCGAACGGCAAGTCCTTTCCCGTGATTTTTAATAAAAGTTCAGACATCCAAGGCACTTGTATCTATTGCCTGTGCACGCGCTCGAGGTCACGCAATTCTGCCGGGCCAGAGCCGCATCGCACAGTTGTACCGTGAACAAAACGTAGACAAAAGCTCTGTTTATAAGCGTACGTTACAGTACATTGACGCATTTTCACAGATTTTTAAAATTTAGTAAATGTTTACATAAATAAATATTTTGTTTACCTGCCATTTTAGTTCACTACAAATGATAATTAAACTAAAGAAGAGAAAATGTATTTGTTGTATTTAGAGTATTTTCGTACCAAAAAATTATAACAATATTTATAAATTATTAAAGATTTTTCAAAGTGAGTATTTTATTCGGGTTTCAATTAGTAATTAATCTGATTTTTTGGAACTCATTATACTTCTTTCGAGTAAAATTTAATTTCTTGTGATAAAGTTTCAGTATTATTTCAATGTTTCTCACTCCTTTTCCGTGTTCTCGGATATAAGCAGCTCAAAATAGGGTCACTATTCATAGTAACCTTATAAGAACGTTTCTATTACATACTCCTCTTACAATTAAAACTTTTCATTTAATATAATTCAATAAATTGTTTTCGAACGTTTAAAAAATACAAATTACTTCAATTGTACATAATTCTTATTATTTAAAGCAATGGAGTGGGGAAAATATTTCTGAAGCAACATCTAAAATATTGGCGTAAAACTAAAAATGTTCTTTAGATTGTTTACGATACTGTAAATTTATTGAGAGACAACTTATATTATTTGATGCCACAAAATGACCTAACATCCTATATGAAGAAAACAATCAATGATGAAATAAAAAGACAAGAACTTCCTCCGGCAATAGTTGCTCAGTCACCAAAGAAAAAACTATTCAGCATTTGTTACTCAAGATTAATATATTTTTTGACGTTCAATGGAAAAAATGACAACGCATTTCACTAAATAACCGAAATTTGCAATATATCTTCAAGCACTATATAACTTTGGATCCATGTAGGAAGCACACTACGGAATTTGTAAGCACCCAATTGCTTTCCTCCAAGTAATACGACAGTACATGGCTTCGCACTGAAGACATAATGAAATTTATCATTTGACGCTTCAAAACGTACTTCATGATTTCAACAGTCGATCCTTGATGACGTAACATCACCATTGAAACTTCTCGAAAGAAATTCCGTGAAGACTGTGAAGGGCGTTGAATGGAAGGGTTTGAAGATAACGCTGGTCTAATACAATGAGTTGGGTAAGCCGCACACAACACTCAATAATCTCTTCTCTTTTAATATTTTAAGTTCACTAAAATCATCACACAAAATAAAATCCTTCTCATTCTGAGTATATCGACAGTTCAATTTAACATAATTCATGCCCCTCCAGAAGGGGTTTGATCCAGATTGTAAACCCCCTCCTCTTAGGGGGGTGGGGGGCTGTATCAAATGTTCCAAATCAATTTGATGTATAAACAAGAACATTATTGCCAAGTAGTTCTACATTCAAATCTGGCGGTTAAGCTCATTATTTGCAAACACGCTTCATAAACGTAATCAAGTGCATTACTTTTTTTAAAGATTACTAAAAAAGCGTTGGGCTACAATCAGTGAGGCTTTTTATTTTGAGATCAATTCTCCATTAATTATTTATTATTAAAGTAATGACCCGACACACATTTAAGAAGCTGAAGTAAATATGAGCTTCAGACATTTCTTAAAAATTTTCTTTTTCAAATGAAGGTACCGTATTAAAGTTTATTTCAACCTTATATTCAATCGTCGATAGCACGCGCTAAATACAACCATTTTTTTTCTTCGGAAATTAACGTCGTCAGACGCGCTAGTTAGTCAGCTATCTGGTGATATGAAATTTTGTGTTCAGGGAAATATTTCAATGTTTTTCTGATTGACTGGCTTTTGGCCTCCACTTAGTGTTAGAATAAGGCATTTCACGTCTAGAACGCTGTACCAAACTAATCTCGGACGAGGAATTTTCAAGCTAACAGTAATTTGATCAGCACCGTCTCGGAAATGCTGTTCACACCAGTGCGACATGTTCATGACACTATGCACAAATTACCATAATGATATGTTTGGAATATGGGTGACGCTGGGTTTGCGGATTATCCGTAGCTAAACTATCATCATCAAGTTGACCGAGTTTGACAAATTTTAGGACACTTTATTTAGCGGTATTTGTGAAAGTTGCTGAAATATATACTTTTATATTTGGTATTTAGTTTACATTTACCACATCAACCCAGTGAGTGTGTGGTCAAAAATAATCTGAAGAGACTTACGTGATACCAAATGAACCTCATTAAACGCAACAAAGACCGAAAGAAAATATACAATGCTATAAGTAAATTCGTATGATGATCAAAGTGAGAAAACTATAAATATTGAAAAGGTGCTTCTTTATTTTTCCTAATACTTTTTTCCGTTTAAAGCTTGTCTCATATGTTTTAAATATCCTCTGCTATATAGTATTTTCAAATTGGCATAGCTAATAATAATAACAGCTGTAATATTTATTATCTTTTGAATTAAAGGTGTGGAGTGCCCGACCTTGTACAAAGGTATGATGTGTGCCAAATCATATAGAAGATCGACGGCAATGATTGCGTTATCCCATTCCAATATTTCACATAAATCTTACACAACTGCTCTTTAAAATGTAACGTTTTGAAAATAAATGTTTAAAAATATTTGTTTTGGTTATGATTTTCGAAAATAACAAAGGTGCAGATTTCTGTGGGAGGGATATTTTTGCAAAAATTTCAAGTATGAAAAATGCCCATCCTCCCCTAAACTCTATGACGCAACTCCCCCAAAACAATTTCGCCCCCCGAAGATACGCTTTTCCACTTATTTGTTAACATTTTAATGTAGTTATTAATAAATATTATAAAGTAAAAATATGAATAATATAGACAATGAATATGAAAACGATTATAGAATAATACTTTAATAATAAATAATAACAAAATATATAAAACAATATAAATAATTATAAAATTAACACCTATCTTCATAAAACAAAGGATAAATTAAATGAGATAAACATTATTAATAGATGTGATTGTAACTTTTAGCTGCTGAAAATGAGAAATGTGGTATAATATGGAGTTAACAATTTCATATTTTGAAGAACAATATTCAGATTTCATATCTATTCAGATCCACATACGCTGTATTCGGAGATACACGTAGGACATCACATGAAACTTTCTACAGGCAGCATAAAATAAATTGTCGAAAAGGAAAGTGAAAATCTCAACTCATCATCTGGGTAACATTTTAAAAAGTTGCATCGCGTGTCTATCTGTGCGCGACAGTAAATATTCATGAAGAAATTTATATTAAAGAAGCCCCTACAAACAGACACATAAAGAACCACAGTTTCTATGCGGCGTGTTCTTTCCTCACATAAAATGCGAGCCCAGTTGTTTTATAATTTTTTTCTTTCTATCAATTATTTGAAATATAAATGTAAGTTTATTTTTAAACTTGCGGCATGGTTTTTTTTTGCAATGTTCTGTCCATTTCTCATATTAAATAATTGCATTGCACAATAATTCAAGACATCTGTTATTGCATTGAGATTGTTTCATACTCATGACTAAGAAGAAACATAACAAACTATGAGACATTATAAAAGCAATAAAAACACTAAATAAATAGTTTAATTTTGGATGAATCGGGTAAAGCGCTTTGACCCATCAACGCATTCCGACCTGCATCACGCACTTTAAACTACCCACTGGAACGACGTATACGCCCAAGATAGTAATCTAGAAAATGAAGCGTTTTATTTAACAAAAATGTGTAATAACGTGCTATTGCAAGATAAAAGAAGAAGGTATCTGTCGTCACTTCATGGTTAGATGCGATGATTCTGCCGACTTTTTAACACACGTAAGGTGACCTATCTAACCTTATCTCACACTTGCGGTCTCTTCTTCAGAGATAGTTTTCAAAATGGTATTGTTCTTTATGGTTTATTTATCCATTTGAACTCATGTATTACCTTGCTAAAAAATTTACTATACACTATATTTTTTGATTGAATATGCTAGTTCTCATAATATGTTTTATTATTCAACACGTAAATATTTCTTAAGCCCCTCCAAATTTCAAATTTTCGACTCCCTCCCCCCACGAAAAGACGTTTTTCAATGACGCCGTATGCATCATGACCCTCCCCATGTGGGCACCCCTGATTATATACAGTATTGAGACCTATATAAAACAGGTTTTGATATCTCTTGAGAAATGAATTTATTATACGGAATAATTAGTCTAATGTCGGACGTTCGTTATTCTCATGGGCTAGAAGAGACGCATTTTTTACACGTATTGGAGGAAATGATGTCTTGACGTTTTTTCTTCATCATTTATAACGTCGATAGAATAAATCAGAGATTGTAACGGACGATTAAAATTTCACCATTTGTAAGGTTTATTTTAAAATGCCAAAAAATATTATTTTCCATAAGCCTTGAAAATGATGAATGGTTAAACATCTTTAAATGAAATTTCCTTTTATAAACTTTGTAATCAGGAAATCAATTACAATCTCTCCAGACTTCCCCTGTCCAAGAAAAATCATACGTGATTTTCCTCCTAAGAAGACTTCGAAAATATTACCTCAGGGTGTGGCCACGACTCTTCATGTGATAAGTGAGGGTTGGGGGGGAACTGCTGCATGATGAAGGCTGGTTCTCTACATGGAAACACCACCTAAGAATGAGTGTGGTCTGTGAATTCGTGTTGAGCATCCGAATTCATTGTACTTGTGAGATGTGGCTCCGAAAGAGACTTTTGTATGCACGGAGATTAAAAGCAGCTTTGTCAGCGAGAGTCGCAATGATATGTGGCGCATTCGGTGTTCTGTGACGGCGAGTCTCAGAAGTTCCAACACCAGTTCAACTCGTCAAATGACTTCCTTCGTTTAAACTCCTTTAAAACTCATCTAAACTTTATAATAAAGGGATGTGAAATAATATTTGTCTTGTACTTTTGGTCACTGAATGTTTGTTGTCTGCATTGTAATCGATGTTCCTTGGTAAAATCTTATTTCTACATGAAATATCTTACAAACATAAAAAGTTCATTGTTTGATTGTAGGTACTGGGTAACTTATATAATAGTCCGTAATTGAACACACCTACCTTTCAAGATACGTTTCCTTTGACTTAAGACCCTCCCCGTGCGTTACTACCCTGAAAACATTTTGTCGTCCCGATGAACTTTGTGTTTCGACTTTTACACCTGCCGTAACCTCGCTTAATGCTCTGTAAATTCCCACCAACGTATCCATCCCACATGTTGACTTCTTCATTCCCGTCGTCCGTGCACATTAACTACCACGTTTTTCCGTCCGCTGCCAATCATCGCATGCTTCCCCTTACACCCGTCGCATTACCCCTTTGTTTCTCTCCTCACTCTCATCGTCCCGGCTTTTCAGTCTCTATCCGATATTACGTGCTTCGTATTCGAAAGAACAAAGCCGTCCCTTGAGAGCATCCGAGGGCGGCCATGTTGGATGGAGCGCGTCTGCACGTAATCTGAGGAATGCGAGCCAAACAATCATTTTCATGTTAAATGCTCACTGAGATACAGACTGATTCATTACGCAGGGTTGTTTAAGTACCGAGAATTGATTTCCGAATCCATTCATAATCGACTGAAAATTCTAATGAAAGAACGCTCTGCTAATTTCAGTTTTTTTTTCGCGCATCGTATTAACAGTGAGCAGATATTATATCAAGTGCTTCAAGAATACATGCGCAAACAAGCCAAATGCATTCATGAAAGGTGAATCTCATTTATCCTCAAATTTGAGAGATTATCAGAACCTTCCAGCAGAACAATACCGTATTTTAAAGGTCGTTGGCAGTTAAATCATGATTACCGATGTCTGGAACACGCAGGGTCAACCGGGGTAAAGGTTTGCATTTTTGACACTTCGATTTTTCACTGGCTTGGAGTTCAATTAATCGTCCACAAAAATTGCTTGTGTTGTAGCTCAACATCTCCTCTACCTAAGTAAAAATGTGATTTTTAATAAATACATTAAGATTCCAAATTTTTGATTTAAAAAAAATGTGTTTGCAAACCTTTGCCCCGCGGTTCGGGGCAAAGATTCGCACTGCTAACTCATCTCTCTTCCTTCCAAATACATGGAGGTACAAATTTTCCAGTGGCACTCATAGCACAGACAACAGTAACAGTTCTCCATGTTCTGATGACACAGACTTGCCAATCTCATTTTTTTCAGTTGGAGCAATGAGCTTGGGAATTTTATTGGAAACAGTTTGAACACCAATTTCGTCCATATTAAATATTCTATAAGGTGGAAACTTATATTTAAGGAGTGCTTGTTTCAAATTTTCAAAGTATTGGTTGAGTTGGAATCTGTTATCCCCACACTCGCTTTTTGTGGGGTCCTTAGAGATAATCTGTTCCTGTTTTAGGAAAGCTTTGGTAAAATCTTCCCTAGCCATCTTGGTAGACTCTGAGAATGGGCATTTAATATTGTTTTTGTTCGCGTAAGAGTAAAGTAGAAATCTCAAGAAATTTTATTGAGCCCGAAAAATCTTTTGGAAATTTATAGGTGGCATTTCAAAGCTTATTAACCGTACTAAACAGATAAAAAGTGGTTGAAACCTTCGATAATTATGTTGAGTACCTAATTTTACGTAAATCTTGCGGAAAAATAACATCCAAAATGAGAAAAAATGATTTCACCTCATTTTCTTCAGTACACGGAGTCGACGGGGCTTCACGAGGGAGACGAATGTGCTACGTACCGCATTTACGCGGAAAATCTTATTCCACCTGTTCAAACTTCAATACAAACCTTTACCCCGAGCAAACCTTTACCCGTCTTACCCTAACCTTTTTGCATCGTAGCTTTCTTAAAATTTTCACCTGAAGTCAGGGCTTAACAGTCATTCCATGTAAAGTCAGTCAAAATTTTATCTTCCTGTCTCAGAATAAGGTATTTTCGTATGTTAATAGTATAATTAAAATATAAAATTTTGTTTCTGTCCGTTTTTCAATTATTGATCTTCAAAATTTGGATATTTGCGCCATTGCCGACGCAAAAATTAACAAAGAAATTATATACTTTATTTGTAAACTTCAAACAAACAAATGTATAGTGACATTAAATCTAACTTGACACAAACATCTTCAAACAGTTTCAAATCAGCCTATTAAATATGCATTGCTCTAAATAATTATTTATTTGCATATAAACTCATTCATATCCCATCTTCAAATTTGTACACATTTTAAAAAGATTACTAAATGCAATATATTTTATTTCAAAACATTTTAATTTCTGAGACACGAAGATCCAATTTTCGTTGATTTCCCATGGAATGGTTCTGAAACCTCTCGTTACCATCTTTACCATTGACGTACAATTGTCATTTTAGAGTCATGATAATTTTGTTATATTGTACAAAATATAACACTAGTTCTTTCTTAACATTAATCTGTACATCTCGTAGATTTAAATACTCCGAATGATGTAGCACGAAACTCATTTTTCTGTTTCTTAACAGAGGGTTTCGAAAAAGGGTATCCCAGGATAAGGCACCCAAAAGTGCCCGCGAGCCGAATGTCCTTGTCCCTTCATTTCTGTATAGATACACATAATATATTAACATTAATAACATTTTAACTCCTCACACGTTATATGCTTTCCCTACCCTTAAAAATTGTTCTTATATCTTAATTTTGAAACAGAATTAGCTACCAAAATTTCCAGAACTAGCTTCTCCATTCATAAAAACATTTAAACTAACCAAGAAGATTTTTCAAGTTGATTCTAGGGTTTTGAGCTTAGAAATTCCCATAAATGTATCAACAATTTCCAAAAAGAAGCAAAAAATCTATCACAAATTTCGATTTTTTAAGGTGCAAGGGTAATTTTTTTAAAAACATGTTTTACTATTACTATTCGAAACGTTTCCAAAATTTTAAGTCTCTATGAAAGGTAGGTCATTTTCAAAGTTTCAAATAATGACAAATTTTTGAGGACCTACCTTTTTATTGTATTGTTTTATCAGCATAAATGAATATCAACACTATATTTTGTGAAGTGAAACCCATTCCTTTGCAGGCTTCAATATGCAATATTAGTAATAATTCTAATACAAAAAACTGTTTTGAGCCAATTTTTCCAGATCCACCTCTCCAGAGCGGATATTATGGCGTATTTCAGTGTTTCCAAGATTTTAAATTAATTTTTATTTTCGACTGAAGCTGAGAAAAATAATCAACAATCATTTTTCTAAGTTGATGATACGTCTTTGATTTTTTCTAACAAAGAACTTAAATTTTCCAATTGTTTGTATTTTGGAAATTATTTTATTTGTTTTCATTTTCTTGTCAAACGTAGAAGTTTTTGTTCCCTACATTTAAAAAACCTCAACTCTTTGACTGATAGAGAACTGTCTATTTAGAAATTAGTGAATAATGAACTTGGTATTCAAAACCCACTCCCATTAGAGATTGTGCATCAATTTTTGCGACTTCGTGTGTTGATATACTATGTGCATTTCGTTCTACACATTCCCAGTAGTTTTGAACATGATCGTTCCCCCAGTCGCCGTTAAATGCTTCTCCTGTTTTCACACCACAATGTTTTTTACGAATCTTCAAGTGTGACCCAAATTATTAACTTGTGCAGTTTGTTGTTCGTGCGCAACGTAAGTGTGTTTACAATCGGAACACCTCTTCAAATATCAAAAACCAGTTTTACTGTGCAAGTGGGATATGTTTGACATCACAGCGGAAAATTGCGGGTTATCGGAAGCTGAAAAAAGCGTTTTAATGATTTGATAATAATTTACCAATTTATTCGCTAGGAGTATCAATGAGTAAATTATTCAATAAACACATTTCTTCCCATTGTATCTCCTATATGTAGAAATAATGTCCCTCAATTTCTTTATGTTCAACCGAAAATAGTTATTTGTACCTCCGATGGAATTAAAAACGATAAAAAAATTTATTTAGGATGACGTCCCACGTCATGGGTTTATCACTCAGTATCTAACTTTATAATATTGATTTACGTTTTCAAATTTCAACATTTTACATGTTTTATTATTTCGAAAATATTTGCATAAAATGCGTTTACCTGTCACTCTGACAGTCTCTAAACTATTTGAAATCTATAAATGAAACTTGAAAATTTTATATAAAATATTGTAATATGTACATTTGTTTTGCATTTGTTTATATATTTTTATTGATGCAATCGATCATGTCTGGTACGTCGAAAGAAAATAAATTTTATTTTTGCTTCAAATATATTTTTTTATTTTATCCAAATATCTCACCAATTTACATAAGTGTAAATCTTTCAATAGAAACGTAGAACACATAAAAATGGATCAGTACATATTTCTTATTAACTTTAAAAATTCACCAAACAGGTCATTGCAGAGAACAATATCATCCCTCTTTCTGAAAATTATAACAATTGACTCCATCAGGTTCATAGTTGATTGAATTTTCATAAATATTTCCAATACTTTAATTACATTTGCTCAAAGAGTAGTTGATCATACTTTCAATATTAATTTTGTTCACTGAATTTCAAAACATTTTTGTATAATCTTTACAAACACTAACACTTTTCAAACATTTTTTAAAACAAATTGTTCTTGGAGATTAAATCATTTCTCTCTGCATCAAATAATATATACTAATGGATTTTCGTTTAAAATGTTCAATATAGTGAATAATTTACAAATATTACTGTTGCTCTAATACGCATAACCTAACGCTCTGCAAGGACGAACCGATATACGCTGCTGTCACCTGATGTTTTACAATCTTTCCGCATAATTTATTGTAGATTTGATTGAAATAATTGAGTGTATATTTTCTTTTTGGATTTAGTTTTGATTTTGTTGGGAATAATGTTGTTTATCAGAGTCGATACCTTGAAAAAAAAACCCACATAAAACTTACTTAGTGTGTTTGGTAGAATTGTATTCGTGAATACTACTAAAATTAATATTTCTAGTAATTAATATCTACTAAAAATTGTTTATTTACAACTGCTACAATATGTGTAATTTATGTTGAAAGATCGCAAATACGGCGTAGATAAAAGAGTAAATTTCAAATAAAAATTAATGGAAAATAGTATATTTTACATATTGAACACAAAAAGTAATGAGAAACTTAACCTTAAAAATTATGAGATATAGTTTCTGTAATTTCTAGTCTAATTCTTCGATCTGTACGTTCTTCTCCTTCACCTTGACCTCTTCACAATTACCAGAAGAAATATCACTATCCACCCTTAAAATGTTTTCTTGGTTCAGATTCCTTTTGCCACCACCGCACTTTCATGTTCGCTGACTCATGTAAAACTTTTCACAAAAACTAAATTTAAATAAAAATGGCGAAAATGTTAATAAAACACTAACTTAAAAACTATTTATACAAGAAAAAGTACAAACGCGAGTAGACGAGGGGTGAGTTTTGCGCTAACATATGTCGTGGGGTAGCGTTCAGCCGAGCATTACTAACACTATAGTAGTGTACGTGTTGGTTTGATATCCCCACATTCCAGCTGACAGCTTTTAGTAGTTACCGTAAGAGTAGTCAACTTGGGGCGACTAAAAGCAAAATAAACTTGGAAGAGAACGCTGCGCTCACCGCTCGACCAACGAAGATAATGAAGCCAAGTGGAACAACAAAATGTCAGACAAATGACCTGACTCTTGAAATAAATATCTCTTAAAACTATGTTCCACAACTTAATACTAACACCGTACGAATTTAAAATAAAAAAGAGGAAACTAATCAGTCAAAATCAATTATATTATCTTTTAAATACATAATACCGAGCATGTATATTTTTTTGAAAATTATTCAATGTATTTTTACTAATTTAATGCTAATAAAAGTAAATGTTTCTAAATAGCTACTCTTGCAAGATATTGGTAACAGAATGAAACTTAATTCAGTTCTTCTCGTCAAAAAGTAATATTCCCAATACAATTCTCTAAATTTTCTAAGTGATTCATTAATCACAAATTATATTTACAGTATGAAATTATCGGTTGGTATAAACAAATAAATAAAAAAATTCCATTAATAGAAGATGCATTTTACACCAGTAGTGTATCAAAATACGGACAATGTAAGATCACTTTCGTGAGTTTAAGTATTCATTTGGAGACTAGTAGGGGAAATACAAAAGAAAAACTGAAAGAGGAACCTTGTATAGAATAAGAATTCCTTCTCACATGAAATGCTAATTTGAGTCCTTCTATACATATGTTTAGTTTATGGTAAAATATGTGCATGGGATAATGAAGCTTTTGACTTTTTGTAATAGCAGCATCGCTGCTTTTTCTGAGTTTATATGCGTGCCGTATGTCATACATGCTATGAATCGATTCTGGTCTGCACTATAAACATGCTAAAGGGGAGATTTTGTTCGTCAGGCAGAAACATTACATCAATACCACTTGTATTACTTGTTAATAGTATCTCCCTTAGATCTCTTGATTTAACTCATAAAATGTCAAATGGATTGATAGCAGATCTCATCCACGAGTGGAAAATAGGTTTTCCATTTGGTTTTAAGATACTTCTAGCGATACCATGTTGACCTACGGAGAGCACTCATTTATTGAAGGATTATAACGCACCGCCAGTTACAGAAAGAGATCCCGCTGCCACCAGCTCGGTTTCCTGAGCAAGCAGCACAAGGATACCTAATAAATCACGATGCAAAAGAATTTCCCTCTCAATTAAGATACTACAACGAAAGAAAACAACTTCCAATATTATTGTTGCTGAGAGATAACTTAATTTTTTGTGGTTCATATCAAAATTGCTAGAAATATTGACTTTTTAATAAGAATTGTTATTAAATATGCCGATCCTAAACTGTATTTTGTTGGATGACTGATTAAATATCTGATATGATAAAATTTCTGATGTTAGAGATGCTTTGAGAAATGAGAAACAAATAATCAAGCGACAAACATCGCTCCGCAAGTTATTGTAAGCATAAGTTGATACAAAACCTTGGTTTCATAGATTATGGATAATTTGTATTTGAATTGAGAATCTGTCAATATCTGCGGTAACCTATTATCGTATATATTTTTAACTATTTTGGTTCATTATATCTTTATGTATCTCTTTCTCCAAAACATCTCTACCTCTGACATATAAGTCCCTTGTTTTTCATTTGCTGTTTTCTGTTTATTTTTCAGAGCCTTTTGATACAGCGATGTGGATGTTGGTGGCCCTTGTAGCTGTTCACGTAGCAGCAGTAACCATCTTCATATTTGAGTGGCTCAGTCCATCTGGGTACGATGGCAAGGTGAGAAATAAATTTAATTTCGATAGTTTCATACAGGATCCTTCCATTGATAGATTTCCAAATTTTTGAAAACAAACGTATGGAATAAAGATGAAAATTTTACATTATTTCAAATTTTATTTTAAAAAATGCAAAAATGTTGTAAGAAGAATTGAGGAAAAGTGAGATGTTGACTGTGCGCAATGCGCTATTGAGCATTCAAATTTTATGATTGAGTTGTACTTGCATTATATGTGTAAGACTTTATCACAATAAAAATGAACAAACAAAAACTAATTTCGTGAATTAATAAATCAGTACAAAATGAATTGATGTTTCCATGCAACAAATACTTTCCTCAGCACCAAAAAAAAAGAAAAACGAAATCATCACTAACTTGTAGAAAACTTCTCAGATAGTTCTTTAGCCTTATTTTTCCAACTGATTTCAGAATTTCCATTCAATTAAAGCATTTGCAGTGCTTTTTTTCTTCATTGCTATGAAGATTTACAGAAAAGTTTTTGAATATTTAAACGTATGTAACAAGCAAGGTTCAGTCGCAATACACATCAGAAAGTCAGGAATCCTGATACTGTTTTGTTCTGCAATACTCAGCCATTCATCCCGCAGCAAAGATGAAGTGAGTGAACTCGGCTCATTTAACTCCTAGAACTGCCATTTGGAGTGCGCTGTCGATCCTTTTCTGTTGCTTTCGCGAGAACATGCATATCTCAAAGCCACGGGGTTTTGAAAGCATGAAACATTTTACTTTTTAACCTTATTTAGCTGACTCCAATCCACAGATACGTTGCAGGAAGAAAATATGTATGTTCAAGTGGTATGCCAAAATTCAAAGTCTGTTGTGGCCAATATTTAAGATTCTGGACATACTCGTATATTTATCAGAACAAATAATCCTTACAAGAAAATTTCAATAACTTTATTTAAACCTGATTTAAACTAGAAGGCAGGGACGTACAGGGCATGGTTGTCAAAACCTTGATTCATCGGGTGCCAGTGTTTTCGTCTGCCTGACAGGGTCGTGACGGTGAATATGCTGAAATACCTTTCGGCATAACTTACCTTTTGTCACAATTTACTGACTGGGATATGAATATGACAAAATATATGAAAATAATTCAAACCATTGCTTTTCGATGGATTACGCTCTTTCTAAGCAGTTTCAAAATTATTTTCCATCCAATTCTTGGTTGAGAAATATTTATTGGAAAATTAATTGGGATGTACGGAACATTTTTGCTTGGATTTATCAAGGTATGTGCTGCAACCAAGACGCAATAAACAATATCAATGTTCAATAATTACTTCTAAAGGGAATAAAATTGTTCTCTGTCATTATTATGACGTGATGTAGTAAAAAATCTAATGTTCTCTTGTTTTCAATATTTTGCAGATTCATTTCGTTAATAGTTATTTCACAAAAAATATAGTGCGATATTTGTTTGCTCCGTTTCCACCCGCATGAAAACGAAAAAATCGGAAGCCGTTTCGTTCCAGCTGTATCTAAAATAAAAGGAGAAGCGTTTTACATTATCCGTGCGAATTAAAACTTAAAGAAGATCTCGCCGTAAATCGAAACGAAAAGGAACACATCAACGACGAAGCACAACGGCGAAGGATATTCCAGACCGTTTCGGATTATCTCCGACACGGAGGGGGAGAGTAATGCATTCTCTGCTACGGGTTTTCATGGCGATATCTATGTGATAAGAAATGAAAAACAATATTGAAAATATTTGGATAATTTCACCGGATAAGAAGTATGGTATAGATAAATTTCTCAACTATGAACTTTAATGTCGTACTTCAACTTATGCAATAAAGGATGTTTATCATATTTTTTAATTATGCGGGATAGTTATTTAAAAGATTACAATGATGGAATAATTTTAGATGTAATTAAAGTATAGGAATCTAAATATCTAAAATATGTGTTACGAAATCATACTTCAAGAACATTATAACGTATGTTTGTTTCTTTATCATTACTTAACTGGAGTATTAACCACCCACGGATTCTTCTTGGAATCTTAAGTTCTCTCAATCATTTATTTCTATGTGGATAAAAATGGACGAGTATTTGTGAGCACTTTAGTTTCTATGTGTACTGAAACTAACCTGGATTTTACATGATCGTTTCGACACATTCCGTTTCCACTCACATCCCTGGTATGATGCGTCTAACACTTTTTGTTCCGAGCTTACTCTCATATCATACTTATCTCATGTGCATCTAAATTTATTGTGTTTACTTCTTTTGCTAGTAAACAATCTGTAACATTTGTTTTATTGTTGTTACTGAAAATACACAGAAATAAATGTAGACTTATTTTTTGCGTCACAAAAAAGAGTACAATTTGTTATCAATGCTGACGTTTGTTTCTGAAATTTTTTAACAATAGAGTTGGAGGAACCTAATAACACTGACCAAAATCAACTGATTTTAAATAGATATTATTTAAATCACAGGTTAATTTTGAATAAACTTCTATAAAAACATTAGAACTTTTTTTAAATTCAGAGTGAAACACACCAGTTTAGCATTGAAATTTGTTACTGTTCTTAGAAAGCTAATTAGGTTTTTCAAAATTAGAAGATGTTGAGTAGTAATATATACGAGTAATTTAAATTTTAGTCTTAACCCGCTCAACAATAGCAAACTCTGCTTGTGCACGTGTAATATATTATCGTACACCGCGGTAAATTTACCCGGAGAAAAGTCGAGTATGACTTTGTCGTGGATTACCATGAAGAACGGGCAATTAAATAAACAATATTGCTGTTCTGTGATTATTTTTTAAACTAGTTAAATAGTGCTCTTACTTAATTAAAAACCGTTAATAAACTTTACTCTGTGAAGATTGTACTACTGTAAACAATAAATTGTTTCATGTTTTTGAAATAGTATGCGAGATCCTTTTGTTTGTGTTTTTAACATTTAGGTACTATTAGGAAGCGAAGTTATGAACTGTGCATTAATATTGGAGGAAAGTGTTGCAGCATTCCTATCAAGAAAAATCATTTTATACAAAAAGTATCGTACAGTAGCAATTTCAACGCAAGTTCAAAATATGAATATGTCAGATTCATAAATCGAGAAGCCAAAACTCGGGAGTGTATTGTATTCCCGTTTAAGAGTTTGTTTTTGGTTCAGGTGACTCCACCTGGTGACCATCGATTTTCCCTTTGCCGAACCTTATGGCTGGTGTGGGCTGTGCTCTTCCAAGCTGCCGTCAATGTCGACTACCCTCGAGGCTACACGGCTCGCTGTGTGGCCAATGTGTGGGCCATGTTTGCACTCATCTTCCTCGCCATCTACACTGCAAACCTCGCAGCCTTCATGATCACACGAGAAGAGTTCCACGACCTCACTGGGATCAACGACACCAAGGTAAGGTCCAAGGCTTGCGAAGTACGCTCCATCACTTTACCCATTTTCATTTCCGACGTTTGTGACGTCACATGGCCTTCTCTCCAATAGCTATCCAGGATTGAAAGTGACGGAGCAATAAGAAGTGACTGAGTTTGGATTGCATATAAGACTTCTTATCCACTAAATACGAGTTAAAATTTCCAAGGAACGGATAAAATATGTAAATTTTAATTCAAAGTCCAATCAAAGTTTTTGTTATGAGTAACAGAGAATAATGCTTATTAATGAAAATTATATTCCATACGAATTTTCATCTTTTAATGTCTTTGTTTTAGTTATTTGTAAATAAATATTTTACATTATTGTTTATTCATATATATTTATATGTGTCTCTAATTTTCACCATTATTAATCAATTTCCGTATATGAGATTTTACAAAGATTAGTTTCTGGACAAAAACGGAATAGTATTCTACATTTTTACTACGAACAATTTATTTCATAATTAGTTTGAAAATACGAATTATATTGGAAATGTGGTTAGTTAATGAATAATGGTTTCCGGGATACGTTACTCAGGTCAAGGGGCGTACCTAAGACTTTTTTAAGGGGCACACAATACATATCTTTGTGGGTATTGTATGTATGAGTATGTATGTGTACAGGAGTATACAAGAAGTAACGTAAAACAAATCATGAAATAAAAAAGGTAAATGTACTTAATCATCTAAAATTAAACCATAAAAATTCGAAATTAATAATAAATCAATACGAACTGTCATACTTTAAATTATGAATGTCAGTAACATTTAAAAAATCAGACATTGAATAAAACTGGAATATAAATTGAAATTAGGTAGATATATGAATACTCAGGACAAAAATCTAGAGAAATCAAAATGAAATATGTTAAATGTTAAGTTCTTTCAAAAATCCATAAGTCATAATTGTATAAAACAAGATTCTGAATAAAATAAATTAGTTTATTATATTAATTAACCTTGCATAAAAATACAGGTTAATTGTAGTACATGCTATTTACTGCTTTCACGATACAGTGGGGCAATTGATTGATACTCTCATGAATGTTGACTATTAGTTACCAAAGAATCAATGCGGCACCGATTTCTATTTTATCGATTTGGAGATTCAACACACTCTTCGACCTCGAATATTAAGCTACCTTGTAAACTACAAAGATATCAAGTTACTTCTAATTATATTTACGTAATCTGATTCAGCTCACCTTCGTAGCTGGAGGTTAGCTCACTAACGCTTGAATAAGATACTCCTGCCAACGTTAAATGGTCGTTTGCTGATGAAGGTATAAGAATCCAGAAAAACTTCTCCATCTGACAAGCATGAACTCATTTAGACTGTAGGAAAATGGAGTATATTACAAGGATATACCTGTGGATTTAGGTAAAAGCACTCCAAAGAATTTTATGCAAAACATATTGATAATTTATTTATTTAAAATCATTATTTAATAATAGTGATTCGTAACTACTAACTGTATTAAATAGACCCACGATACGATGGATAGTAAAATGTTTTTTAACAAAAAATTTAGATATTTTGGCCAAAAATAACGTTATTACAAAATGATCTTCTCAACAAGTAAATGGTGGTATTGGCCAGTTGTAAAACTATAGGGGAACTTAATATTACAACAACGACAATAAAAAAAAAAAATAATAATAATAATAACCCGTGTGGTGTCGGGACCACCTGGAGAGTAGCTCCACGGGATCTCCCCCTGTTGTAAGAGGCGACTATTCGGAGCAGCTGACCGCTGTCCATTCCTTCAAGTTTTTCTTTCCTAACCAGTCTTTCCCCTTGCATCCCAGTTCTCCCCTAGGATCCAACGGGTGGGTCGAGTAGTCGCGAGGCTCCTTGTACCCGTCCTAAGTATTTCCTTTAATCTCCCTCCCTTCCCCCTGCACATGATAAAGGTTAGAGGAGTAAACCTCGAAGATAAAACCCTAATTCTAAGGTGGAAGCTATCGTGCTCAAAGAATGAAAGGTTGCAGGTAAGACACTCACAAACGATGCCCTCTGAATACCGGGCGACCTCCAGTTGTAATTAGCCTTACTGTGGCAAGCGGGGCATTGCTGCAGCGGACATAGAATACCTAGCTATTCGCGGGACTAATATGAAACGAGGAAACAAGAAAACCTAAATTTCTAATACCCATACCGCCTGTCCTGGGGTTTTGAAGGAGGCACATCCTGATGAAATAGCTCAATCACGGGATGAGAACACTCAAGAGCACACCTCTCTTAGAAATAGTTTTCTTTGTAACAAGACAGATGCAACTCAACATGTACAAAGAATCACAGAAACACCTGCAAACGATACTACAAGGAGAACCAGAATAAACAGACAAACCTGGAGTAGAAAGGAAATGAAAGAAATCCTTTAGTGCTACTTTTTCCTGGAAAGAGGTGGGGTTACCAATCAAGCAAGAGTTTTTGAGCTCTGGAGATCTCAAAACCCTCTAAGCAGACCAAGTACAACACCCGTAGTGTTGACAAATCTAAGAAGATATGTTATGTAAAATAACAATGTGACAGCAGTTGAAATAGAAGAAATGAAAAGTATAGACGAAGCAATCGAAAACAGAACTGATAAGAATGTTAATCTGAAGACAATTCAGGAACATCAATTGACAATCTATTCAGAAAGTCCACCAACCAAACTAATAGAAAATAAAGAAGAAAATGAAATAGAAGAGAACATAGAACAAGTATTGCACATATTTAATCATATCCCAATGGAAGAAAGGGATAGGCTCAATAGATTGCCATAAAATAAGAAGGTAGAACAAGCAGATAGAGAAGCAAATCAAGCAATGCGTAATATAATGCAGAAATATGAACCAGGCAACATAACAAAATTATATGAAATAATGTATGCAACAGCTAAACTGGTCACAGATAGAATAACACAATATAAACCCAGAAATCATGAGTTAAATCATAAATAGTTGAAAACACCAGTGTGGAAACATAGATTACAACAGAAAGTTACAAGACTACGTAAAGAATTGTATCTCATCTCAGAAAACCCAGAAAATCTGAAGAAAAACAGATGGAAAGTAACTCAAATTAAGCGAAAATATAATATAAATCTGGAAACTGATGAAGAAAAACTAATGGAACAACTAAAGCAAAAGATGACGTCTACAAGTAAAAGAATCCATAGATATGAAAATCGTAAAAATCAGATTATTCAAAACAAACTATTCCAAGAAAATCAAGGAAAGTTCTACAATAAACCAAATGAAAAGAAGAGCAGCGGACTAGAATNCAGAAAATCTGAAGAAAAACAGATGGAAAGTAACTCAAATTAAGCGAAAATATAATATAAATCTGGAAACTGATGAAGAAAAACTAATAGAACAACTAAAGCAAAAGATGACGTCTACAAGTAAAAGAATCCATAGATATGAAAATCGTAAAAATCAGATTATTCAAATCAAACTATTCCAAGAAAATCAAGGAAAGTTCTACAATAAACCAAATGAAAAGAAGAGCAGCGGACTAGAATAATGCCCCACAAATGAAGGAATGAGAGAATACTGAAAGAGAATATGGGAGAGGGGGGATACATATAATAAAGATGTTGAATGGATTGAGAAACAGACAGAAAATGGAAAGGGATATTCCAGAAACCATGGAGTTGCCACCAATTACTGAATACGAAATAGCACAGATAAATTGTCAAACTGGAAATCAACGGGCATTGACAAAATGTAACTACTGGTTGAAATATTTAACATCCGCACACCACTATTTGGCCAAGTTTTACGACGAAATAATAAAAAATCCTAAAACTTGCCCAACATGGCTAGCTGATGGTTTGACTTACTTGATTTAAAAATGAAATAATACCAAAGATCCAAAGGACTATAGACCAATAACCTGCCTACTTACCACATACAAGAACTTATCATCTATAATGGCAAGTAGAATAGAGACACGTCTAGTACAGTTCCAAATAATGCTCAAAGAACAAAAAGAATGTGTGAAGGGTTTAATGGGTTGCAAGAGAAACTATTGGTATCAAAGGCTATTACAGAAGACTGTAAATAAAAAACAAAAACAAAAAACGTAAACATTGCATGTCTAGAATACTAAAAAGTATACCACAGAATACCACTCTCAAGTATTATCAAATCACTTAAAAGCAAACGAAAAAATAATATCATTGTATGAAAATAATTTGGAACAATGGAATTCAACATTATTACTAGAACCTAGTATAATAGCGAAAAATGTTGAAATCCGCAATGACATCTTCCAAGGAGACGCACTATCACCATTACTCTTCTGTACAGTCCTCATGTCTTACAAGAGAACTGAAAACAAGTAAATTAGGATATACTTTCGACAAAAAAGAAATTAAAATTAACCACCTATGGTACATGGATGATTTAAAATTATTTGCAAAATTCGAGAAGGAGATGGAAACAAAATTAAAAATAATCAAGGTAATGAGTGAGGACATTGGTATTAAGTACGGAATGGATAAATGCTCAACTGTAACTTTAAAACGTGGAAAATTTTATAATACCTTAGAAACAGATTTCAACATTTCTATAAACATTAAACAATTAGAACCAGGATACACACACAAATATTTCGGAATAGAAGAAAGTGATGGTATTGGTCATAATCAAATGAAAAACAGGCTGAAAACAGAATACATTAGAAGAACCAGACAAGTTCTACAATTAAGTTTGAATGCAAAAAACAAAGTCACAGCAATAAATTCTTATGCAGTACCAGTTCTGCAGTAGAGCTTGGAAGTAATCAATTGGCGACTAAAAGAATTCTGGAAAATTGATAGGAATACTTAAAAATTGCTAACACAACATGGACAACGTCACCCAAAGGCTGATATTGATAGACTGTACGTGCCAAGAAATAAAGGAGGACGGGGTTTAATACAGATAAAAACAACACAAAAAATAGTGATTGAAAATCTACACAATTATATCTGCCAAAGTAACAATTACCCTTATCTCAGACTCTTAAAGAAGTGTGACCAACAAAGAAATAATATAAATTCAATTAAGAAAAATGCATTAAAATATAGAAAATCCATAGAAACAGAAGAACAAGCAGTTGAAGAGATCTCAATTGAAGACAACTAATCAGATTTCAGGGAGAAAATCATAAACATAATTTTTGGCTAATGGAGAAGTAAAACTATGCATGGACAGTCAATATGCAAGATAGAATACAAATTGATAGACAGATAAAAATGATTTAACTGGTTGACAGCACGTCATCTCAAGGGAGAAACGGAGAGCCTCCGTAGCAGCACAGGACCAGGCCTTCAAAACATGATATTATAGGAAATACATTTTGAAAGAAAATACACATAGTAAATGTCAGTTGTGCCAACAGTATGAAGATACAATAGACCATAGTTTCTGACTGTCTAATACTGACAAAAAATGAATACGTACACCGCCATGATAATGTTTGCAAAATTGTACACTACAGAATCTGTAAAAACTACATGATACATGTAACCGACGAGTGGAATGAACATAAGTGACAACCAGTTACGACCAAAAAGACATACCTATCATTTGAAACCTGCATAGTAGTAACTGATAGATCAGTAGTTGCTAACAAATCTGATATTATAGTGCGAAACAATAGAGACAAAACGTGTCGATTAATAGATATTGCAGTGCCCAAAGATATGAACATCTCACAAACAAAAGCTGAAAAAATACAGACTTAAAAAAAGAAATTCAGAGAATGTGGAAAACAAAAACAGATATAACTGTAGTAATATGGCCATAAGGTCCTATCAATAAAACAATAGAGCAATATGTACAGAAAATACCAGGAAATCTAAATCTAAATGAAATTTAAAAAAAAACAGCACTCTTGGGAACTGCCCATATCCTGAGAAAAGTATTGTAGCTGCTATATACATTATATCCAACCCTAGGAAAGTGGTTTATTCCCAGTTGGAATAAAGTTACCAGCATTATCTGAGATAAAAATACATAATAATAAGAAGAAGAAGCTCAAATGTAGAAAGGCACAGTGTGCCTCGCAAGGAAGGAGGAAGGGGCATAATCCATTTGAAGAACCTACACAGTTCACAAATAAAACAACTCCGAGCTTGCTTTCACCAGAGGAAGGAAGAAATTAACTTTTACAAGACCATATGTGCAACTGACATGAAATATACTTCTTTAAATTTAGCAGACCACTCTCCACAATCAAATGAAATTAACGTTGAAATCAGTCAGAGGATTAGACAATGGAAATCTAAACCACTTCATGGTAGACATCCTCAAGATCTAGATGAGCATCATGTCGACAAAGCTGCGTCGAACGCCTGGTTTACAAACGGGGATCTATACTCGGACACGGAGGGATTTCTCATGGCAATTCAAGACCAAGTAATAAGGACAAAAACTGTAGAAAATTTATCTTGCAAGACAGTCATGTACGAGATGCAATATTAAACCAAAAACTATACAACACATCACAGGAGGATGCTCTCTATTAACAGAGACAGATTACACCCACAGACACAATCAGGTTGCTAATATTATCCATCAGATACTCGGCGGGAAGTATGGACTAATAGAAGACAATATCCCTTACTGCAAGTACTTCCCGAGATCCATTTCAGAGAACAGCAGGTACAAAATTTATTTTGATACATCAATCCTCACCGACAAGACAATCCATCATAACAGATCAGATATTATTCGAATAGACAAACTCAAGAAATTCACACTCATCAGAGATATTGCAGTAGCCAATACCCACAACCTACAAACTACTTACAATGAGAAAATACAAAAATATGAAGATTTGAAAACAGAAATTCTTCGCTTACGAAATATGGAGTGTGTACTCGTATATATATAGTTCCTATAGTCCTTTCCGCCACTGGAGTCATCCCTCACGGTCTGCATCTGTGCATCAATCGGCTTCATCCCCCAAAAAACATATTTCTAACTTTACAAAAAGCAGCCATCCTTAACATTTGTTGAATAGTCAGGAGTTTTTTAAATTGTGGCATTGTTTGAGGTGAGTATGCTTTGTGTATCCCGCACCTTACCTGAATCCAACTACAAGTTGTGAAAAAAAAGTTCATGATGATAATAATAATAATGTAGTCTCGGCTTCCGTAAATTATGACCCTTTTTTTTGTTGGAGACCCTATGGGCGGAACCACATTGACAATTTCGACGTTCTATCTTCCACTGACATCTAGTTGTGGAAACCGGAACTCTGCTTGGGTGCATTTTTCGCCGAGATGCTCAAGACTTTACGTGCTGCATAATCATATCACATGCCATGTGTGGATTTTCGCACCCGAAATATCCGTGGATTACGACTGGGTTCGAACCGCGCACTGGAAATAGCGAGGTCACTACGGTAACCACTTAACAACCGGCGCCGATATAATATTAAATTAGGGTAATAAATTCTTAGATTTTAAATCTGACTTTTTTGCTTTTAACGTTTGAAAGTCACAAAATTAAATATAGATTAATCTGTATCGGCAAAAATAAATCAGAAATTTTTGATAAACTATGAAGTTTACTAACTACAATGATATCTGATGCCAACCGATTTCACCTTGTCCGCTACAATGAAACATAACTTTCAACTGGCGAGTTACGAAATGAGTTAACCTTAAGGCCGAAAGACTCTTTGTTGAAAGTCGAATGTTGAAAGTGCTTTGTGTATTGCACTATAATTGTGGTCGATTCACAAAATTTTTGTTCTGCGTTGATAGATTTTCCAATGGTAATAATTTTGATGGAGTTACTATTGCTGTTGGAAAAATAAATTAGTTTAACGTTGATAAGTTTGTTTACTAAATTTGTGGTCACAGCTGTTACGAAGCAAATACTTTTAACTTTTGTAGGTTATGTTGTTTTGCGAATTCTTTGAACTATTTTGTTGGTTATGTTTTACACAACGCACTACTTTTCCTTGCTGCTACACCAATATACGTTCTCTGATTACTCATGTAAAACCCTGAGTATGCATGAATATTTGTAATTTTGAATATGGTGAAGATAAAATGTAAAGTGATGTAGGTGGAACGACGTATTGCACAGAGGTTTGCAAAAATCAAACATTATAAATTCATATGACTAATTTTACGTTGCCAACTTTAGAATCTTATTAGACATTTAGCTTTCCTTTACGATCTGACTATTGAATATAATAAACATTTTCAATAAATATAAATGAAGGATTCAGAGGCATTATTTGCTCAAAATTCCAAACTTGACTTGGGTCATGTCCCGAGAATTGAGTTAGCATTTCATAAGAATATATTATTTCACTTAGCCGTAAAAATATCATCAAAATGTTTTCGGACAAATATTAAATTAAATAGTTCTTGTATATTGTTGCTTGATAATTTCTTCTATTTGGTATAAACAACCACAGACGTCTTCGCAATGAATATACAAAGTGAGTGGGTAAAAGTGAATACCTCAAATATCTCCTAAACAAATAAAGATATCGAAGTGCGGTGTCCACCAATACACGCCGTTCTCATAGGGCAAATCATTTGACGCATTAAAATGATTTGTAAGTACAGACATATTGACACTTCAATTGATATTTTACTTTAAAGTATGTGAAGAAACGAGTACTTAATTTAACATGTATTGAGTTTGAACGCATAACAGAGAAACAGCATTGCAAATTGAATATTATGTATACGGACAAGGAAAACTGGACGCTTTTTACGCAGCTGTGAAGGCCTCAACCAGGAGTGAGGATAGGCCATTCTATTATCTAAGGAAATGTTTGACCCTTTATTTGGCAGTGTTCCTCGGATGAAACATGAATTTCATTTTGCTTCTGTGTGAGAACGGATACTTGGCATTTCGCTTACATTTTTGCTTATCTGCAAAATTCTGTTTCACATTGCATGCTAAGGCATGAAATATTAAGAGATCTCAAATTATATCTTTCTTGTGTACCGCATTGACAATTGAATATACCTTTAGTTGCTTTTATACAATTCTCGTACTACCACATTTTGAATCACAGGAATCTAAATTGTGAATCCTTTATCTTTTTATGGTAACTGGAAACGAAGGTGGATTTCTCTACCACCTTCAAATCCTAACTTTGTATCCGAAACAGGAGAATCCGATGATTCTGAAACTGATAATAATGAATATTGATGATGATCCTGACTTCTTTCCCCAAGATGAAACTAGTGGTTTATTGATAATTCAAGAATCTTATTCCGCTAGTGGTAGTGAGGAATATGTTTTACTAGGTCCTTTTAACACATTTTAAACAGAGTGTAAGAAACAACTTAATGACGTTTGATTGGGCGAAAAAAAATATTCACACAATACCTACTGGTACGTCACAAATGTTCCATTGTGAAGATCGTAGACCAAACATATCTATATTCAACTCGGCAAACGGGTCTGTGATAATATTAACAGTAAAAGAGGAGTATAATTGTTTGTTGTATATGGATATAGTAGGAATGCCTGCGTACATTAATTGTTGGGCTCAAGAAAAAAAATGTTAGAAAAGAAAGAATATTTTCCGATTGAAGCGCTTTCAAAAAGTCAGAAGGTTTATTAATTTGAACTACTATGAATCTAAACTCATATGATGAACTCTATTTAAGATAGAAGTTAGACCAATAATGTAGACCCTTTTAAACAACTGCCGTTCTCAACAACAGGAGATTGACACCTGGATGACTGTAGATAAAAGAAGGACTATTTGTACACTGTTTTCTTGCATACAGAAACATTTGGAAAATAATCCATCTAAAAGCCTAAAAAATTTCAACTACAACCATGTCACTGAATGTTGCTCACCAGCGATATTTTGGATTTTTAAAAATAGTTGTCAATCAATTCTAGAAAAGTTCCTTAGTCAACGGTGCCATTAACTCGTAATCATTAATGGTCGGAGTGCGTCCCAGCTATTAAATCTGAAAATAATCCTTATGACAGAAATAAGTTAAACCAAATAAGGGAAAGATGGTTGAGTGGATAATGCAATAAAATTTGGTCAACAAAACATTTGTTAATAGTAAATAATCAATCAACTGAGGTCTGATTGATTAAAGAAAAATACCAATATTCAAAGTTGATTACAACAGTCTTGGTTGAAATTTAACAATTCCAGAAAAGAAAACCTTTCATAAATTTTTACAATACTTTGAAATCACATAAATTAAATTAGCCCAAATTTCTTCAAGAAAATCGTACATGACATAAACCCCGGAAAAACAAGTCCGTCGATTGAAATCTAACGATTGTAAAAGTTCGTAGTGGTGATACTTCGCCTCACGCAGGCAAAAGTTCCCCGCGACACGTAAACTGTAACAGTTACGGCGTACTCGTAGTTCGCGTACCTCAACGGTGTCTTTTCTTGAAGCTTCTGGCTAGTAGATAAGTCAGCCTCATCACCCAAAAAATTCGCTTAGCAACAGCTATCTGGCAGTTTCAGACCTTCGTCTCCAGGAATGTCCGAAGGAATTTTCCTTTGCAAGTGGTTCCCGCGTCTTTCTCTTTCTACACCGGATGTTGGCTGCTTATTCTAATAACTACTTCCATGGTCGGTCTTGACTCTTTTCCGATGAATATATTTTATATATTTACTTTTCCCATTTCACTTTCGTGTCAGCTCATTGACGACAGCTCAACTCTGCGACGCAAAACATCCGAGTCTCGCCACGCCCTTTTCAAATTCTATTCAGGATACTAATCTCAATATATGCGCACAAACATGTTTTTTAATTATCTGCCTAATTGAGGGTTAAATATTCGCCATACTATTCCGTAGTTGCTGTTTCTTCTAATTGAAAACGTGTTAAATCTAATAATTAGTCTTTCATCAAGCTATGGATGAGATGAGAAAAAAAATTAAGTTAAAAAATCAATAAAAGTGTCAATGTTTGTGCAGCTGGTAACGCTGCAAACCATTAGAATATGGCAAAACATTAGTATCACGCCACGACTTATCTTTATGAAAACCACATTTTGATACCTTAAGTTTTTAAAGAGATATTTGAGATTTGAGATTTTACTAACGCACCCAGAATAAGCCTAATATGGTATTACAATATATTTTATTTTTGAACTTCTCACATACACTATCTTCTTCAAATGCCATCCATTTACACTTAGAATTTGTTTACAAAATTGTACATATTACTATAAAGTTTAAAAAAATCGAATAACGTATGTCTCGTATTTACCGCTTTGCTTTTGTAAAGAACGTAGTAAGTGGTAAACAATGTTATGTGTTCAAAAGTGACGCCTTTGTGAATTCAATAGTGAGGTACTTTTCTACTTTCCCGACCTCCAGCAGCACGTTGGTCACGAGGACGTCTCAAAAAGAAAGGTATATTGAATTTTTGCATGTTGATGCAATTTGCGTAACGTTATGAGTGAACTGAGTGAACAAAACTCTTCGATGCTATGCATGTCTTTAGTTTTGTGTGTTTTTGTTTTTAATACACATTTTGATTTTAATTGTTGTGTTACAAATATGTTTGCATTTTCTTTTCTTACATCTTTTTGATGTATTATGTTTATTTTTTATATTATGTATGTTTCATTTGATTTATAGGAATTTTTGGTTAATGTACTTTCTCTCTAAAATTACATTTGTTAGTTGTATCGATATTATGATATGTTATACATAATGTGCAGTATGTGTTTTTAGTTTACGCAACTGTTTTATTTGTATTGCGAGAATTATTATGTCAATAAACTTGTACATAAACTTAATGTATGTTAGTAAGCAAACAAGCACGCTAGGTTATTGCCCTAGTTCTCGGAATGCATATAGTTGAAGACATAAACTAACTGATAGCTGACAACTGACAATACATTGTGTCAAAGGGAGGAGAATTTTCTAGTTTCATAAAACGATAGGACTTAGCAGCTTATAAAGATACATTAAAGAAAGCTTTTCGAAAATAGGAAAATAAGATATTTTCCAGTGATTTACTTAGGTCTGCGGAAAAATCTACGATATTACATTCTCATTCTCTTTTGAACTACTCGTTGTGACGAAAGTTATTCTAATCGTAAATTAGAGCATTTCATTAAATCAATTGTCGTTGCACTAAATTTGACGCTCACTTCAAATATCATTAATGATGATTTATGATTTTATAGTTAATGGCCATATGCCATAGGTTTAGATGGAAGAACTGAAATACCACGAGAAATATTATCTATTTTTGGTTTTACTTTTTCATATACGTAGTATGTAGAAAGCATTTTAATTGTGGAAGAATTCGAATGCGGGATTTTGATGGAAATATCCGTTTTGGTTATCCCTGATTCTGAAAAGTTGTTTTTGGCATACCTTCCGTTTGGAGATTCTGATTAAATAGATGAATCAATTTAATTCACATTTCGTATTTACCGCAGAATTTACTTGTTGTCGATGCACATGCTCATTTTTTTTTACTTCAAAACAAAGGGTATTTCACATGAATGACAACGTTCTTTTAAATGTTACTCAACAACGGTTCCGACGGTTTTGCTAGAACTTTCTGTGTGTAAAGTACAAGTGATATGCATTACATCTGCATTAGCGGTACTTCGCTTGAGTGTTTGGTATAGACGCAGTAAAATATTTTCTATCTGTTACACTAACGCATCAGTTTACTGTTTCAATGAGCTTGAGTATTATTTAGCAGTGTTAATGGACCAATCATATGTATAATACACTTTTGGTAAACTGAAATGAAAGATATGATATTGAAAATATAAATAGGAAGATAGCAAACGCTCTGCAG
Source organism: Laupala kohalensis (assembly GCA_002313205.1). NCBI lineage: Eukaryota > Metazoa > Arthropoda > Insecta > Orthoptera > Trigonidiidae > Laupala > Laupala kohalensis. Next base: position 84,374 of record NNCF01125970.1, on the reverse strand, counting down.
ATACGATAATACAAATTTCTGTCTAGAACCACATTACATTTGCATAACCCTTTTACGGTATTTCTAAGACTGAGAGGTCGCTAAATGTTAGAAAGAATATTCTGAATATTGATTATTCTTTCAAATTTCAAAAAGAGACAGTAACACATCCGTCTAGCGACTTTGAGTCCTGCATATAAATTAGTTTAAAGTGATTTTCCCCTGTATGTGGCATGTAAAATCTGTTTTATTCGCGTCTACTCTGTTTTTTATGTTCGTAATTCACAGTCCTACACAGAAGTTGATATATACAAACACAATATGTTATGTGCATATTGACAGGACGCAAAACATACGAGGGCTGTTGTATTTTCAACCTCCGATGGACTATAGAAAAGAGGCAAATTTATATAAAACAATAATTTTATCACCAAAAGTAAAGCAGGGTCTTACTTATTTTTCAAACATAATCGACAAAACAGTTGAGGCGTTTGTCACATCGTGACAAAAATTTCTCGGTGTCTCCTTCAAAGAAGGTAGCCGCCAGTGAGGAGAGATACATCTTGACGGAATCCTGAAGTTCGTCGTTGGCGGTGAAGTGTTGTCCGTCAACGATGCCTTCAATTGTGGTCCCCTGCTGCGTTACGTCCACCAACAACACTTAATTTTGCTCCCAAAAAAACTGTAGTCATTGTTTTCCTGTTGCTCACCACCTGTTTACACTTTTTTCGGTTTGCTTGGAGAATCTTTCTTTGGGATATATAAGGTGGTGTAACTTGCATCTTATACACCCGGACATTGTCAGGGGACCCCCAGTCTCATTGGGTCCCTTACTTCTGGAAGTTATAGGAGACCTTCTTTATGGGTTTTAACAGGTGCGAAGACAAAATTATTATTCAAACAAGAGAATTTGGTTATTAAAAACTGTTTTACGTAATCTAGCCATAATTAACAAGCGAACTGTTTTCACAGGTTTATTTTTTACTAATTGATCATTTTACGCTATCGGTCAATTTTCTGTGTGTGTGTACAGTTGTCATGCTATTTTAACTATGTCAGTTACTGTTGCGTCTACTGAACGGTCATTTTCGAAGCTGAAACTCATAAAAAATTACTGAGAAATTCAAAACAAAGTAAGCTCTTTAAGTGTTTTATCCATCGAATACGTGGAAACGAATGGTTTAAATGACATATTACATCAGTTCGTTAAAACATTTTCTCAAACGAAAGTAAGTCATATGAAAAAATCAATCAATCATTGGATTTTTATATAATTACCACATTTAAAATATATGGTATGTAAATATTATTTAATAAAATAACTAAATCGTTTATAAGGATTTGCATATCTTTCTTAAAAAATCACATTA
>NNCF01125970.1:69146-82972 GCA_002313205.1 Laupala kohalensis | reverse complement strand
ATATATATTTATAAATTTAACTATATTAAAACACTATAACAACGGCTACTAAGGAGTCCAGATCTATATATATCCGAAGGAAAGATTCTCCAAGCGAACCAAAAAAGTTTAAACCCCAATGGAGAGCTGGGAACTACATACGTGAAAACGGGAACGAGCCACCAAAACCCAGGTCAGAAAGGGACTACATTCACTATTTTTCATAGGGAGACAAAAGGGATCGTATTACCATGCAATGCCAAAAATTATAACGATCGAAAGAAAATAAAACCGTCATTTTGCAAGATAAAAGAAAAAAAGAAACGATTGTTTTCAGAAAAACGTCCATATCTCCTGAGCAGATTGACATACTGAAATAAAACTTGCAGCAATTTAATAAGTATAAAACTCAAAAAATGTAAACCAAAAAGAATGTTCGAGAAATAATAATAAACAAAAATTTTGAGGAAACAAATCTCTAATATTGCACATATCATAAATGGAATAGGACAACATATCTACAGAATTAAACGAGAAAATAGTCCACCAATAAAAATTTCAGAAATTACCACTCAGGAACCCTACATACGTAGAAAACGGGACAAAGTCACCCAAGCTCGGGACAGAAGAGGACCATGTCGTACTGTATAATGACCTTTGATGTCGATATGAACCGTAACCCCCCCCCCAAAGGGACATGTTGGTCATTTTGCATAAACAGACTTTTTTGTGGCGGTCGTCGAAAGAGCAAGCTCCTTACCAGTGGCCCTACGACACCAGGATCCCCACCGGAACTGCGTTAGCATTCCTTCAGTGGGGCCTGTTACGATCCATGTGGATTCCCTCAGTGGTTGCACTTTCCCTACACCCCCGTCCCTTGGACCTAATGCTTAGGTGCCAGGATTAGGGGTTCCGGAGCGTCACTTCTTTGCTTCTCTGTGAACATCACTCTTCTTCGCTTTGCAATTCTGCTTCCTTCTCCCTCTTCTTCATGATAATGTGCCGAATTAAACACGCCCCTTTTCCCATTTCTCCGGTGTTTCCATCATATGAGTGATAAGGTCATCAGGTTGCAGAATACACCCCATTTCAGTAGCAGCTATCATGCGTGCCCTTTCATATGTGGGTCATGCAAAGATTGCATGTTCTGGGTCGTCCAGTTCCGGTCCGCAGCTCTGACAGCTTGGGTTCATTCGTCTGTGTATTAGTTGCAAGTATGCCCCAAAACACCCATGTCCGCTGATGGTTTGCGTGAGATAGTAGTCTAGTTGTCCATGCCGTAGCTTGCAACACTCCTCAATCTTGGGGATCAATATATGCGACCATCGTCCTTTCGGATACGCGTCCCATTCAGCTTGCCATTCCCTATCCAACACTCTGCTGGCTTCTTCTTTTATCTTCTGTCGAAGAACTTTGTTGCAATGTTGCTTCGTTGCTTCTGTGCCTACTTTATTTTGTTTCTCCCATATTATCACCATTTCTTTTGCTTGCAACCAGATGGGAGGTAAGGCAGACAACACGAATACTGCTCCTGTCGATAACGTCCGATATCCACAAATGACTCTCAAAGCAATTTTTCTTTGGACAAGCGCCATGTATCTCTTAATTATTCCTTTATCGGCGTGATGTCCCATATTCGTGATCCATAGACTAACACGGAATGTACCACGCTGGTCAGCAGTAATCTTTTTTTCCGGTTTCGAACTGCCGATATTTGGCAATAGTTGTTCTAGAACTGTGCCAATACCACTTGATTTGGCACACGCCTCCTTAATATGCTCCCGGAAACTCCATTTCCCGTCTATTCATATACCCAGTAACGAATGTTTTCCTGGAATTTGATGGCATGTTTCTCAATTTCAAGACGGGGTAGGTTATACTTGCGACTTTTTGTCATTATTACCGCTTCTGTTTTGTGATGAGCGAGTTCCAGATCTCTACTCTTTATCCATAAGGCATCTGTTTCCAAGGCTTCGTTACATTTCCATTCCAATTCTTCCATGGTATTTGCCACTGCTATCATGGCTGCATCATCGGCGTAACCCACCAAATATATCCCTTCTGGAAAGTGTAATCGAAGCAGGTCATTGTACTGACTATTCCACAACGGGCCTCCTTGGACGAACCCTTGCCCAATTCCGGATAATAGCTCTATGGTAGCTGTTCCATCGTCTGTTTGTAGAAGCAGGCATCTTTCCTCCAAGTAACTACTTTCAACACGTAGTAAATACCACGGAATGTGTCCTTCAAATGAGCGACAAATGTCTTCCCAATTTGCTGAATTAAACGCATTACTTACATCTAGAGTAATCACTACGCAATAATCACTCCAAGGCTAGGTGGCAATTGAGGTTCCTTAGACATTTCCAGTTAGACCTCGCGAACTGCATACATAGTCGACTTTCCTTTCCTGAAGCCAAACTGCTTGTCCGGAAGGCGTTCATTTTCTTTAAAGTATGATTCTATTCTGTTCCGAATCATTCTCTCTTACAGCTTTCCTGTGCTATCAAGCATTCCCAGAGATCTGTAACCAGATGGTTCTTTTGTATCCTGCCCTTTCCCATTTGTTATGAGCACTAACGTTTGCCTTTTTCAAGGATATGGAAAATATCGTTCTTTTAAACACGTGTTACATAGATCAAGAAGCACGTCAGGTCTATTCAACGCAGTAATCTTCAATACCTCATTCGGTATGCCGTCAGGTCCAGGCGTTTTGCCACTTTTCAGTCTCTTTGCGGTCTCTTTTAGTTCATTCAATTAAAATAGTGGTACCTCCTGCTCTCTGATTTCTGAGTACGTCGTCCTGGGTTCTCTTTTTGGAAATAGCGAGGCTACTATATGGAGTAGGGAATCATATTTTGGTATTCCACCATTACTCTCACGCACTTTCCCCAGCACTTTCCTGTAAGGTGTACTCCAAAGATCTCGATCAACTTGTTGGAATAGTTCCTTCCAGCATTCCCTTTTCGTCGTCTGATATTGTTGCGAAGAGTTTTTCTTGCCAGTTTATAATTTTCTGAACCCTGCATTACTGTATGTTGGTTCCTTCTTTGGGCTCTTTGTGCGACTCTTCTTAGCATATTGCACTTTGTTCTCAGCTCTGCGATCTCTGTCGTCCAACAGTACACCGCTCTGCGATTTTGGAGTTTCTCACTTCGACGTGGCATGGCTACATCACATGCTTTGCTCATTTCCGCTGTAAAATAATCTGCCATGCGTAGAGCAGGCCACATTTCGCTCATCGTGGAGATACCTTCAACATACTCTTGGAAGATCTCCTGGTCTAGTTTGTGGATTTCCCAACCTCCGCAACGTGTCAGAGATGGGTGAACACGCCTTCGACCGATTTCATAACTTACGTATTTGTTGTCACTAAGACTCTCTAACTCTAATACATGCCAATTACGAACGAAAGGTATAGTCGTTTTTCTTGTGAAGGTTACATCCAGTGCAGAAACGGATGCTCTACTTTCAAATGCTGTCACTCCTGGTTAATTAATGGTAATCAGGTCTAGCGAAATCAGCTTCATCTAAAATACGTCCTCTTTCATTCCTTGATCCCATGCCCATGACAAAGATTTTGCGTTAAAGTCACCCACAACGATGATTGGTCCCTCCCAACATCTGATGCTCAATTCCAACTTATCAAGATTAATTTGAAACACTTCTACTGATCTATTTGGCGAAATGGGATACATATACTGCCATTCCATTAATCATTCTTCTAACATACCCTTGACCTCTCACAATGTGACCAGCAATTATAATATTTTCATGCACTATTTGAATTGCATCCCGTATTATATCGGAACACCATGTGGGATCATCAAGGATCTTGTTTTGTTCTGATATTATAAATATATCGGCTCGTTTCACCATCGCAATCTGCTAAAGAATATCCTGAGCACTGCCGCATCCATTTGGATTAATTTGGACGAATGATACAATTTTCGGTGTTCATCTGATTCCTTTTTTCTTGCTTTGCCATTTGCATTGCAAATACACTTTCCGTTGCCAGCGATGTAGTCAGCCGGTTTTCCGATCGTCTCACATGGCACGCATCGAGGAATTTTTGTACACCTGATGCAGGTGCGTTCATTCGCCATAGGCAAAGCTCAATTTGGTGTTCCGATCTTTGTCCTTGTTACAGGTGCTATTTGTATGTCCGAAACCTAGGTAGTTGATAATCTAGGGACTGTGTTTCTCTCCCGAACCCTTACAATGACCCATACTATTCTCATCTTTCCTGTTGCCATGATGGGTTTCATAGCTGCTCGCGCTGCTGACACAATTGCCATTTCAGTAACCCTCAAAGCAGGTGTCAAAGCTCGGACAGTGATCTCATCTGAGTTGACATCAAGCAAAGCAGTTACGAATGCACTGTATCTTTATCTGTGTCCCCGTCAATGTCCCTGATTTCAAGGGTACCATTTGCTGTGAGGATACGACAGCAACCTTATCCCCCATGACCGTTTTAATTGCTTTTTTTACTTCCTCGTCCTTAAACCTTTTTGCAGTTTAATTAGAATATCCCCTGTCTTTGTTTGTCTTATTTTATTAACATTTTCTCCTACATTTTCCTTGCTGACCTTTTTCTTTATTAATTTTAAGACGTATGAGGTTCCATCGTTTTTACAGTTCAGAAGAATTGCTTGCGGTTTAGGTTTTACCTTTTTCTCGCTCAAGCTCCGCTCTGTCTTTCCTTGCTTTTTCCTACGCTTCTTTTGCCTTGTCTCCCATGGCTGATAAGCTGTGGATGCTTGACCGTTGTCAGTGAGCAATGTTTGCAATTGTGCTGAGATTGCGGTATGTCCTTTTCATTTGCATCCATGTCCATGCCGTCTTTCCTTATTGGCTTATCTGGCTATGAAGTGACTGAGTTTAGGGTAGTACCAAGTTCAATCAATTTCGGTTGTTCCGGTATTTCAGTCTATTGTGCATTCTGTGCCAGGTTTATAATTCTAGCCATGTCCTCCACTATAGTTGTGATGTTGGCTTTTCTTTGATTGTTCTTTAATTCTCGTGATCCAATTAGTGAGGGACTTTTCCGCTTTCATGTCAATTGTGATTGTGTTATGGATATTCGTAGCTGATGTAATGATATCATTCATTGCATTAAGTTTTTCCATGAGTCTGTCGAACAACTGATCTTCATTCTGTTTTGTCGTCAGAACCCCTTGTTGTCCTTCAACAATCCGAGTCACATTTGCCTCTGGAGGTAGGGTCTTCGAGTTAATTGCAGTGCTGCTTCCACCTCTGCCTTTCCTTTCAGCATTAATCTCATTTGTTGTTCTCGTTTCTATTACATCTGTGGGTATGAGATCACCCCCCTTTCCACCACTCTCCTCCTCAACTAGACTTTTAGAATAATTTTTTGTTAACAACATCCATTATATTTTCACGAGAAGCTAGGGAAAAACAATCAGCCTGAACGGAGCCCCGCATGTCCAGGTAAGGCTTCTTACTCTGGGAGGTCGCCACGTATCCAAGAGGCTCCGTTTTAGATGCAGATAACCCCTGTACCATTCAGGCCTCGTCACGGGTCGCATTATACTTTACCTTGGGGTTAAAGAAAGAAGGTTGTGATAGTAGCACGAAAGACACACCCTAGCCCTCGAAACCTAGTAGAGTCGGGGTCGAAGATAGCGAGAGTGTGCAAAGAAATGCCGATAGAAAAGTATAAAGAGAGAATCAAGCACAAGTAAGAAGAAATACTTGATTCGGCTCAAGACCCCGTGGTTGCTAACCACGACCTCCCAAGGTGAGAGCCCTTGAGGGGGAATGGGTTTGGAAACAGGAAGTGTGAGCTAGACATGTCGTTGCACGACACATTTAGTCTGACTACTCAGCTGAAGCCTTTCCGGCATGGGAAACCCTGCTAGCAACCACACCATCACATAACGTGATGATGCAGCATAGCCCCTAGCATCATCAGAGCGCACAAACCCACGCAACCCGCATGGAAGGTGCTACGCCAAGGTGGTGTCCCATGAGAGGGTGCATAGAGAGACTTAGGGGATCATCCAAAATTATAACATTCATAATAAAATGAAGAAGTAGTTAGATACCTTGATGGATACAGAGGAAGATAACGAAAATAATGATGAAGAAAGAAAATGACCGACGAAGAGTAGGTGACGGACACACACCGGAAAAGGTAGTAGAGATTATAATACATCGAAGGATGCGGGTGATACGATTTTCGCGAGGGTACGCTAGTACAGAAAATCCGGACACGAGATGTTAGAGGCGCGAGTAATTTACAACACACAGCAAATAACATTAAAAGACGACACATTTCGGATGATTTCTGGGAAGTTAGAACAGAAGGTAAAGGATGGCATAAGGGAATTATGGGAGAATTGTAAGAAGTGAAGAAAGGAAGATGAGAGATTAAGGGAGATGGTTAAGAAGGCAGAGAAACTGCAGAATGCAAAAAACAAATACTTAAAATAGGGAAGAGGTAAGCGGTAGGTAATGTAGGAATGATAAAAAACAGGGATTTAACAGAAATGGAGGAACAGTTAGGAGTAATGGATGAGCGATGGAATTTGTATTTGGAGAAAGAACACCATAAGAAGGAGCAAATGATGTCTAAGGTTATAGACAGAATAGTACAAACAGAGAAACATGACAAAGTGACAGAAGAAGTTTGGGGGATTCACGGGGAAATGGTAGATATCAGATTGACATTAAGAAATAAAATTGTATAATACAGATGCCTTTGGTGCAGCACGAAGGAGATGGGGAAGGCACGTTTGCCGAGGTAGTGCAGAAGCGAAAGAAGAAGCGAGAATAGGTTATACTTGTTGGTAAAAAGGAGGAGTCGGGCATGATAAATCTTATACTAGAGGTGCATGATATATATGGCAAATCGCGAGAGACATTGCAGATGGATGAATGTCGGTTGGTACGAGGTGGGAAGTTATTATTACAAATGACGGAAAGACAAATGAGTACAGTGGTTAGGAAGTTGCTGAACACAAAGAGTAAATTGCTGGAGGACTAACCCAGAGTGGTTAACCCGAAAATTGAAGCAGTGGAATGTGGGGAGGGAGGGAAGTAAAGTCTGTACAATAAAGAAGATTGGGTTAAAATAGTGCCGATTAAAACATTGAATTTTTGAAATTGAATCAACATTTTACAAAAATATTATTAAAGAAAATGTGTATATTGGGTATGGGTCCCATAGGGTGGAGACGTTCGTCGAGCTCGGTACAGCAAGGAGAAAGAGCAATTGTGCAGTCATTGCGGTGAGGCAGGTCATAATTTGAAATATTGCAAAGGGGACCAATATGCATTTATTGCAAAAGGGAAAGCAGACCATGTGATCATAAAGTGCATAGCAAGGACTATGAGGAATACAAGCGAATACGTTGAACAAAAGAAAAACAAACATATTATGGTGCCCAAAGTAATGTAGTTGATTATACATGGTGGACAACTAGGGGCCTTAGAGATGCCAACATCCGTGATTAATAAAAACATCGATACATGAGCTTAGCAGGGGCATTACATCATCAAGGGCAAATTACCATATCAACCAATACGAATGAGAGTAATACGTAGTAGTGATGTACGGTCAGCCTTCATAATCTGCTATACACAAATAGAAATAATGGAAGTAAGAGAATATACCAAGCGGTATATGCAAGTAATCGGGTGGTAAAAGGAGAAATAAATGTGGTGATTATAAATGTATACGTGGAATATACATGCAAAAGAACGGGAGTTTTTCGGAAGATAAGAGAACTATGAGATAAATTTAAAGGGAAAGAAGTTTACTTATACGGTGATTGGAATACTTGACCCTAATTGTGGGGGAATAAAATAAACAACAAACGTGGACGGGAAATGGAAAAGACCATCTTTGAAAAATATTTGAGTTCAGTAAATCTGTATGGAATACAGACTTTCCAAACACAAAACGGAATGTCTATAATATATATAAACAAGGAGCACAACCACGACAGCAACGATGTGGGATGTTGATGATGAGATAGAGAGTGACCATCGCACAATATTACTTAATATAGGGGCAACAGAGGCTGAGGATAAACAAGATGCAAACAGGATATGTTATAGAAAAGTAAATTGGAGTCGATTCCATAAAGAAACTGACGGAATGAAGTAATTTGTAACACGTTAAGGAGGAGACATAGGCAAGCGGATAGAGGATCTAGAGTTGAATATGCTCAAGACAATAGAATCATATTGTGCAAGAAATGTTGAGGGAGAAAAGCGTAGACATGCCTGGTGGGACGAGGAATTAAACAGAGGAAAAGATCCGAAATATGAAAGGAAAGAAGTGTCAAAGATCGACAAAATGTACAGAATAACACGAAAGAGAACTCGAAACTTATAAAGAATACTTGAAAGAGTTAAAAAAATAATTCGGAAAAAGAAGCGAGAAGACTGGACACTGTATGTCGAGAACAGTTTAGCAACAAACATACGGGAATTGCCATATGTTACAGGGTGAGATTAGATTAGAAAGAGGACAATATGGGGGACAATAAGTCAAGGGAGTGTGGAAACAACTGGATGGTTGGATACAAGGGAGTAACTTATAGAAGATAAATTACATGGTGTGCAAGAACAAGAAATGCCACAGCGGGATTATGTTTTTAATAAAGTAGATGAAAAAGAACAGATTCGGTATATTGTGGTAATAAATGTGGTAGCAAAGTTAAAATATACCAAGAGTCCTGGATTTGATAACATCACTAACGAAATAATATAGATGTTAATGAACATTTGTGGAGCGGAGATTGTAGAAATTTACCTCAAATGTTACAGTTATGGCTACTTCCCGCGGTGCTGGGAAACTGGGCTGCTGAAGTTGTTTTTAATACCGGGAAATCGAAATCTATGTATTAATACATCATTGCTCCCAGGAATCGGAAAAATACTAGATGAGATCATTGCGGAGAGACCTGAAAGCAATTTGAAAGGAAAATTACGTGAAAATCAATAAGACTTCTCAGTTGGTGGTGGATCGGAAGATGTGATTGAGCATTTGCTAGCAAGGATAAACGGGAGAACGTCACGGTATATGCTCCTTGTAAGCGTAGATATACAAGGGTCATTTCATAGTGTACAGTGGACCATAATATTAGATGAATTGCAGGGGGATAATGTCCCATCCCAACGCATGAAAGTAATTCAGTCCTATCTAGAAGAAAGAAATATACCACTGGAAATAGGGAAAGAGAAAATAATCCCTACACTGAAACAAGGCTGTCCACAGGTTTTACTAGAAGCAATGAAAAAGGAAAAAGTAGTACTGAGAGCATATTCTGACGCCTTAATGATAATGATTGTCGAAGAGAACTTAAAACAAAAAGCAACACAATCTTACAGAATTTTGAAATAAAATATACAGAGTTGAGGCTAAAAGTACCCCAAACAAAAACCGAGGGACTTGTCATATGATTAAATTTCCCAAATGGCGATTGAAGATTAAGAAAATAATAAAATATTTAAGAATAATGAAAATCAGACAGTATCATCTCTTCAACGTCGTATATAACGTCGTATAGATGATCGTATATTAGATTTATTTTTACTCGACCGAAGTTTACATTTTTAAATGGCAAAGAACTTCCTTTTGGACTTTAAAGATTGTATGTTTGCTTTGAGCTAGAATGGATAAAATCTCAATAATTCGTTTATAATTCGAAATCTATTATAAATCCTACCTAGCGAACCTCCTCCAAAAACCAAACAACTGACTTTGCAAATTGGTGTTGGCTTATATGTCAATGGTTGTTAAAGGGCTTTTTATGTAAAAGATTGGAATATAGTACTTTAATACGAACAAAATAGAGGAAAATGCCAAAAATAATTTTTCTACTATAGTATTTTTTGTTACTCAATGTTTCAGGCGGAGAAACGTTCATGAGAAAGTATGTGCAATGGTTTTCCACCACAAGTTTTTCTCAATTATTGAAAAATGAAATTGAAAATCGATGGTGAATTTTGGGAGCGTAATTTTCAAATAATTTTGCACATTTAGCAATTTTCAGAAAAAATTAATTCAGACCTTTACAAAAAGTAATGTATATATGTTGTGCTTTAAAACCTAAGAGAATGTATACTATAAAAATATTTGTGTATATAGTTGATTTTCATATAGGCGATTTAAAAAGGATTCCAATTCTTGAGCAAACAGTTCTTGCGTTTCAGCGACGAACAAAAGTATAGTAGCATGAATGTCCATTTTGTTTTATATATTAAAAGAGAGTAATTTAATAAATCTTAACATTTGGTAATATATTGTTGCGTCCTACGTATCTAGTTACATAGTAGACCAAACACTAATACCAAATATTGATAGAATGATATCTTATACTTCCTTTCCGCGTTCCAAATCTCAAGAAAAGAATTCCAAATATTCTAGTGATAAAAAAGACCATTATTTCACAGGTAATACGAATATTATGTTTCATGAATTTGAATACAATTGAAACTCTCGTTCCCAAAGCGATCCCAATTTCTTTTTGTTACTACCCTATTTCTATTTAACAGTTAGTTTAAAGTATTTCATGTGTAAATACGCAGTTGGTAACTGCTTTCTTGGCAATTAATTATTTTATGTTTATCATGCATTATTAAAAAAAACAATGTTACGTCATAGAATGAATTCAAACTTTGAATATCAATCTATATAGACAAGTTACAACTCCCATATAACATAATATTTGTCCCATATACATGATACAATCACAAAAGTAGCTTAGTTTCGAGTAAAATATTTGTTTCAAGAAATAATTTTAATATTAATTTACTTGAAACATAACTCAATTTGATCAGTTGTTTCGTTAATAGAGGTTCTCTTCTCAACAGTGATTTCTGATTTTCGTTATCTACTCAATTTTTCGAGCAAACATCAGACATCTGAACATTCACTTGACTCTCAAATTGTTTGCGTTACTGTCATGTAAAATCACGTATAATGCTGACCTTTAAATCTGTTCAATGGATGTCTTTTAAGTCGTATACCACTGTACATTATCTTGTGTCTCGGATGTCCAGGAACCACCGCGTCGAGGTGCAGAAAACAAACGTTCCGGTCGTCTTGCCGTGGCCTTCATCACTTCTTCAGAACCCTGGCGAAGGCCAGAAAGAGCTGGAAGAAACGTCGGTTTTCTACACCTCGACGTGGTGATTCCCGGACAGCCGAGACTCCGGTCAAGAAAACCTACGCTCCCATCTGTAAATAATCTGTGCTTTGAGTTGTTTATACGTACATCGCACCATCTTCTCAAATACACTCATTATTACCTTTATTCCTAAAATCTAGACATACATGTGGACTTAGAGGATGCTTGAGGTCTAAGGTCATCTCCAAGAGCAGTAGAACTTCGTTAATTTGGATAAATTAAGATAAAATACGATCTAGGGAATGGAAATCTGAAATATCAGGAAACGAAACCAAACAAGTTACAGTTTGAAAAGTCATCTCTTAGATAAATTACTAGTAATTATTTTTACGCAGAATAAGATTTTGTGGACATATTTTGCGTTGTACATACACCCAAATCTTGTCCCAAGTAAGCTTAAGTGCTTATTAGTAGTGGCCAATTTGCCGGTACTACTCTCCGAGACGCCGCCTCTATTACCTTATTAATATATTAACGATGAATGTGTTAAACGTTATTCCTAGGAGTTGGTGTATCGATCCTAGTAATTAAAGTGATTCAGAAGCGATCCAAGCAAACGACGTTCTACTGTCATAACCGAAACCACTTGCGCTTGATGACTTCCATTGTCGTAAGCCCCCTTCCCTTCTTCTGTGAACAAAGCGGCAAATGAAGCGTGGGTGGCACTGGGTGTTTGCGCAGCTGAGCAACCCCCACACGCTGAAGCCCCCGTTTCGCTTCGGCACCATCCCACATGGCAACACCGAGGCCGTGCTACGCCGCAACTTCCCGGCAATGCACGCGTACATGCGACCTTTCAACCGCTCCAACGTCATCGAGGGTGTAGAAGCTGTCAAAGACGGGTGAGTCACCAGATTAAGCTTAGTACTTCTTTCATTTCATGTATTGAAAGTAATCAGCAATTGTATCAGCATCAAGCAGATGACTAACGAATCCCATCCCTAAATACTCAAAGTAATGCCAAGTCGAATGCCAAGCTCTCAAATGAGTACCCAGACCATAATGTGGGGCAGTGTGTCCAGAAAAGTTATGCTGGAAACATTTCATATTGCTGATACAAAGATGCTGAAGAACATCCAGTGGGATAGCTTCGATATACACAGTAGTTTTTATAAATGCATGCCACTATAGTATGTGAATTCTATTCTTGAGTAGCCTTTGTCTTAAATTAAAATTGAACTGTATTTTACAGTTCTTGTCACAAAGACAGTGGAAACTTTGGGAAATCATGCTCCACGGGACTGCACGATATGTGAACTCTTCTCAGAAATATTTTTTTGATATGTCAGCTTTCAAAATTACGTTCTTTTTTTCCTCGTACTGTTCTAAGAGCATAATGTTTGGAGAGTGGATCAAAATAACCATTGAATATCGCAAAATCTTTTCTGCAACTTTCATTTATGTTATCTGCTCATCTTCATAGTCAGCGTGACTCAGTGCGTCGAGCGCTGAGTAGTTGGCAGGATGGTCGGGATTCGGTCCCCTGTGGGGTGTAGGTTTTTTCATCACACATCAACATCTAGACTTACGCTCAGCGTACTTAGTCTCCTGTAAAACAAATACCGGGTCTATCATAAGGTCAACTAGTCCGGAGTGAGATGTCGGCTATATCTCCTCTTCCATGTGCCAAAACCAAGCAATTGCAGAGCTCCACTCTCAGTGAAACCTATGGGCACCATTTTTACTGAGAACTTCAGCGTCGCAGCTCAAAGCCGTTTATCAATTTTTGACGAAACATGTGAATGTTATTTGCCTTAACGTGAGATTTACTGGCCCATAGGTAATGCAAGTAAATAGCTTAGAATGATACTACACTTTTCAGTTTTTGAGTAGGTTTCAAACTCACAAAAGTTTTGGAAAGTTTTTCTACAATGTTTTGTTGCGTTTATTCGAAAAATATATTTAATATAGACCTCAAGTAAAGTAAAATAATTTTTAATTTTTTCGAATAAATAAAAAAACGCATGTGATGTTTTGGAGAAAAGTGGTAAATTGCTCTCAGTCACCTGCTAGCATTAGGCTGGGGACATCATACAATAGCGAATAACCACTTTTTGTTGGACAAAACATATGGTCTTCTTTCCTTTTACGTGTGTTTGATCGATATGTTACGAAAGGTCATAGTCTTGTATGAAACAACACATTGCAGAATACAAGCGGTATCAAAGTCAGAAAACGTAAAAAAACTTCATTTTTTGTAATAATACAAAAATATATATTTGGTATTGACTCGAAGAAAACTTAAAAATATATATTTGATATAATTGAAAAATAAAAAAACACTGTTCTAGCCTTGGAGAAGAGTGGTATGTCGTTGACTAAGCACTTTATACACCTCCGCTTAAGTGCGATGTCAAAGTTCTTAGTCTTTCAGTGGATATAAAGTGTCGATAGGTAACACATGGTAATAGCCTTTAATGATACAACACTTTTCCCTACCGCTTAGGTACACAAATGGTCTGGAAATGAGTAAAAGTTTGTAGTACTTCGCTATATGCCTTTCAATTGGGACCATGAATAATTTTTGAAAAAAAAATTCTTAAGAATTTTGAATATATTTGGGTACTCAGGTATATATTTTTTTCGATTGGGACCATAAAAAATTTTTAAAAATTTTTGAGGACTTTCGTATACATATTTTTCTATTAGGACCATATAAGAGATAAGAAAAAAAATTGAAAA
>NNCF01125970.1:44253-69135 GCA_002313205.1 Laupala kohalensis | reverse complement strand
GGTATATATATATTTCAATTGAGACCATAAAAAAATTTTGTGAAATTTTTTCGAAAACATTTTGAAAAATTTAGCGGTACTTTCGATTGAAACCATTAAAAAAATTTAAATTATATTGGGGTAAATGTTTGTCGAAAAAATTTTGAAACTTTTTTTGGTGCTCAGGTATATATAATTTCCAAATAGGACCATAAAAAAATTTTGAAATTTTTCTGTGATTTTTTTTTTTCAAAACAATTTTAAAGTTTTTTGGAGTACTTAGGTATATATATTTTTCAATTGAGACCATAGACAATTTAAAATTTTGTTGGTTCTCAAGTATATTTATTCATCAATTAAGACCATAAAAAACTTTTGAAATTGTTTTGTGAAATTTGTATCGAAAAAATTTTGAAATTTTTCGATAAAAGATTTGAAAATATCCTATGGTCACACGTAAAATTTATACACATAACTACCTACTAATTTTCACAACAAAATTCAAAAAATTATATTAGAAAAAAATTTATTGTCCCAATCGAAAGATATATGTTCCCCAAAGTTTTTCATAATTTTTCCAAAAAATATTTCGCAAAAAATTTTCAAATTTTTTTTCATTGTTTTGAAATTTTTTTGTGTACTTAGGTTTTTATTTTCCGATTAGGACCATAAAGAAATTTTTTTCTAAAATAATTTTTTGATTTTTGTTTTAAAAATTAGTAGGTATTTAGGTGTATAAATTTAACGTTTGTGACCATAGGATATTTTCAAATCTTTTATCGAAAATTTTTTTTGATAAGTGTTTCGGTTCATAGGTGTATATTATTTGATTCGGACCACAACAAATTTTCAACAAATTTTCGAAAAGTAATTTTTGCAATAAAGTTTTTGAAAATTTCTTGTGTAAAAATATATTGTAACATAATTTACATGACAGGTTGCTAGATGGCATTGGTAGCCCACGTACCTAGCCCACTCAGCGAGCAGCATCTGAACCGGCTAGCTGGTGCCAGGGAAATTCGGACGGTGTGGGTTCGGCCCATTTGGGCCCATTGGCCCATACTTTAAAATACACATTTGAATGGTAGTTTCACACAGCATCCATAAATTAAGTTTTATTTACTTACTGTTTACATTAAAGTACATGTACTATCTACGCATAATTATCCCCTTACATTTTCCCCCAAAATCGCATTTACACATTTATATTATACTTTTTCATTTGTTGGTGCACTCTTAGTTACAACCAAATTACAGTCATGTTACTACAGAAATTTAGCAAATTTAATTACCAACAGAATTGTGTCTTCAAAATGTTATTTACTCAGCTCGTGGTTATGATTTTTTATGACTACGGAGCACACGCATCTTTTTCTCCATAATATCCTTCGCCACTTGGCCACTACTCTGACGGCTGTCAGAATATTTACCTTACATAAGGTGAAATGGCTGCCTGCCCGTCTCGAAAACGGCGTGGTCGTTTAGGACCCTTCGGGGATTAATGACCCGAGAGTTGCCTTGTAGTTTCTCCGCCGTCTCCACCAGCATTGGGTCAGACGCCCTACCTTCGCGTCACTCCGTGCCGCTCAATACCGCTCGCCTCCAGTTAGCCGGAACCGGGTATGGTACAATTAAGGCACTGAGCCCGATAGTGGATTTACACCAAACGATGTCCGAGCCGAACATATAGAGTATTACTCAGGCAGAAACCACGAGGTGCTTCGAAGCGGGACCATGTCCGAAAAGTCCGATGCCTCAGAACATCAGTAGACATGAAGTGTATGACTGCCAAAATTTCCAAGTAAAACTCTCTTCCAATCTCGTATCACTAAAACACTCTGCCAAAAAATCTCGTTCTGTTTTCTAAATCTCGGTCTGTCCTAAAATCTAGAAATCTCCTCTTTTTATCACATCCCCCCCCCCCCACTCTCTGACAACTTTTGCGGAGCACGTCACGCCCTCCCCCGCGCCACGTGTTACTATTAACCAATTATTACTATTATTGATCATTACATTATATCAACTCAACGCGGGACTACTTGCATTGGTCATGTTAAATATTACGTCATTCCCTTCGTCACCGCCTAGGCTCGACCATGTGTCTCCAGCTTCCGAAAGATCTTATTGTCATAACGCTGCATCATGTCATCTCGTTGTGTGAGATGTTCCCGCTTCCTCACAACCCCTGACACCCCACCTAATTTTAAAGATTTCTTGCTCTTTTCACGATTGCACGAACCACTTCGTTTTGCCCGCCTTGTCAGTCATGGGTCTTTGGCGGCTCATTCACGTGTTTGCTATCATGCGTCTGACCCCATGGCGCAATCCTTCACTTCGAATGACCCTTTTTGTTGCGGACTCTTTCGATGTTATTGCGGTTATTCTAGGAGTACCCAAGAACCCTCTCTTTGAATTTTGCCATCTGCTTCCCAAATTTTTACAGTACCCTTCCCTCTTTGTTCGGTTGTGTGCGTTCCCATCCTAGGTTATTTCGCACCCCAATTCTTTGTTTCTTTGTAGCTATTATCTATGTGCCGCGCGTTCTAATGCGTAGGCGTCCTCCTTCCAAGGGTCTGTTTTATGATACTTTTCGCTCGTTCTCACGGTCACCCCCGCAGTGTTGTAAACCGTCGAATTTTGCCCTCTAAGTTCCCATTCAAAAACCCAGAATCCATGAGTACGCAGCGGTTGAATTTAATGCCTATTTTGAATTATTTCTTAACAAAATGTAATGGAATAAATCCCCATTACAATATATACCTATGTACCCAAGAATTTTTCAAAACATTAAAAAAAATTTTTTTCTGAATTTAGTTGAAAATATTTTGGTCTGAATTAAATAATATATATACCTATTTACACAAAAGTTTATCTAAAAAAAATTTGGAAAAATTTTGGAAATTTTTTATGGTTCCAATCGAAAAATATGTATACCTAAGTACCAACAAAAATTCAAGAAAAATTTTCGAATTTTTTTTTAATAATTCTAATCGAAAAACTTGAATACCCAAAATTTACAATTAAAAAATTCTGTAATTTCTTTTGGTCCCTTTCAAAATAATACATATACATTAAAACAACAAAACGTTCAAAGGAATTATTTTTAAAATTTGTAGTAAATTTTTTATGGTCCGAATAAAATATTATATATACCAAAGTACCAAGAAAATTTCAAAAAATTTTCCGAAATTTTTTTAAAATTTTTATGACCTCAATCGAAAAATGTATATACCTAGAATTTATTCAAAAACATTTTTTAATTTTTGAAAATCTCGAAAAAAAATTATGGTCCAAATCAAGTAACATTTCTATGTACCCAAAAATTTTACATTTTTTTAATTTGTTGTAATTATTTTATAGTCCTAAACAAATAATATGTATGCCAAAATACTCAAAAGTTTGTCAAATAATTTTTCGAAACAAATTTTGAATTTTTTTATGATTTTAATCAAAAAAAATATATACCTAAGTACCTAAAAAGTTTTCAAAAAATTTTTTCAAAAGATTTTCATTATTTTTATGATCCTAATCGAAAAATATATAAACAGAAGTATCCAAAAATTAACTAAAAAATATTTCAAAATTTTTTTTTCGAAAATTCGTTGAAAATGTTTTATAGTCCCAATCAAGAAAACTATATACTAAAGTACCCCAAAAAATTTCAAAACTTTTCTTTCAAAGAAATTTGGAAATTTTTTGATGGTCCCATTCTAAAAATAATATACATAAAAACAAAAAAATTTCAAAATTCTTTGAAAACAAAGTTTTGAAAATTTTTCATGGTCCGAATCTAATATGATATATAACAAAGTACCCAAAAAATGTTCAACAAATTTTTTTCGAAACAAATTTTGAAAATTTTATATGGTCTTATTCGAAATATATATACCTAAAATCCCCCAAAAATTCAAAAAAATTAAAAATTGATTAAAAAATTTAAAAAAATATGGTCCCAAACGAAAAATATATACTTTATTACCCAAATTTAAAATGCGTATTTAATTTCCGAAAAGTTTTTAAATTTCTTTTGTTCTTAATCGAAAAATATTGATATTCATGACATTCATTATGTACCACATTATTATGTCTCACCATCCATGTTGACAGAGGAAACGTAAGGTATCAGATTATTGTGCAAAATCGACGTAGTTAACCATTCTTTTGCACAAGTTCAATGTGAAGTGAGTGGCCACCTTCACCGTTAATCCGGCAATTTCTTTTAAGGATCTTATAGAAAGAGATCTTTAATTTTTTTCTAAATCTTCCTTCATTTTTCTCCTAAAATTAAAATACATGTTTATTATTAAAACTACTTTTGTTCTCTTTGCGTCTAATATTGTCTGCATATTTCTGTAACTGTGTCGTGAAAAAAACATCACTTCTACCAGTCCGTTTGAAATATTAATTTATGCCCACCCTCATTTCTGACCTATATTTTGTACTTGTACTGGTGCATTGCACGGTATTTCTAGATATATTTAGGGTTTCTGTATACATGCTACATCTATATTTTGCTCTTCCACGTAACTGCCTAATTCTCTCGATCTTGTTTCTTTCAGGTTGTGAATTTTGACTAAAAATTTTAATTACCATAATTGGTTTTCTATTTTAATACAACTTTCGCTCAGCTATAATCTGGACAGATTGTGTCTCTCTCACTATGAGCACTATTCTTTCCGTTACGTGCGCAGTTCGTACTTTTCTGGTACTCCTTTTTACATGTACACGTCGAAAACCTATATCCCCACCTCGTACAGTGGCTATATGTCTCTTCTGTGTCTGCGCAGATGCCCGATCGGAGCCAATAACGATTGCACCCGTGTGTATTGGCGTTGAGTCTTCTTCTATTCGATATCTCTGGAATTAGCAATAGATCCTCTTAACTGCCATTAGTTTTTTTAATAAATCTTCCGTTCATTTCCAGTATCCAAATAGATATTGGTCAGGGTGAACGAGCTATCTCTTTGCATACTTTAAAGTTCTCCACAAAATCGTTCACTTCTGTTTCTTCATAATTCTGGAGTGCTACTTTGCAAATAAATTCTTGTTTATTTATTTCTTTTCTTAATCCATATATCCCTACTTTAGGCTTTCTATTCGGTAAGTTTGTATTCCTAGGCTACCATCATCTTCAAATTGATGGTGGCCTGTGGAACAGGCACCTCCTTAGTATGTTCTCCAGAGTGCTCCTCCGTGTACGTACAGCTCCTTCTGCTCGTATATTTCTTCCTCTCTTAGCAGCTACTGCGTAATTGTCTCGGAAGTATTTCGCATCATAAGCAACAACCACCTCGGCTTCACCATGTTTCCAATCATTTTCCTCTTCTTTCTCTTCATGTTCTCTCATCTCGAACATCTACTTTCCTATATTGCTTAGGGCTTCATTGATGTTACAAGTCACTTTCCTACAAATCTCTTCACTCATTGTTGTTACCTCCTCTTATTTTCTTTAGTCTTTCGTTTCATCTGTGTGCTGACGAAACATATGGTCACAATATTTTTCCGCTAGTTATACCAACAGCATCAGTAATACTTTTCTCCAATCGCGGCCATTTCCCTATTGTCTACTTGCTCTGCTACGTTAACCGGCGCCTCTATCATTTCCACTTCTTCTTCTCAACCCCGCAGCATTCTCGTTATTTTCTTATTTTGTTCTTCTTCACGCCGCCGCTGTTCCACACTAATCATATTAAATCTGTCATCTATAACAACAATTACATTTTCTACATTCGCAAAATGTTACATTTCCTCTGTCTTATGCTATGAAACCCTGTCTAATTTTCCATCCATTACCGTAACTTTGACTTTGAATTCTCCCAATCCTCCTATCAGTACCTCTCTTTTTCGCTGCTCCTCATTCTATACCTTGAATACGACGATTTGCGAATCTTATTCCCAGAAAGTCCTACCTGTAGTTTCTCGGGTTTATTAGTTTTTGTTAGGTCAAATTTAAATCTATTCCAACACACAGTAGTAGACTTTGCAGGTTTCTTTGCATCTTAATCCCTAGCATTCTCCGTGTTCTTCTGGCTACAGTTTCGTCCTGTATTTCCTCCTCACTTGTTTTACTGCCTTCAGGAAATTTGTTTTGAATCTCCATCACATTTTACTACTGCATCATAGCGCAAGTGCCTCCAATTTCCACTTCTATGGACCGTTAAGGGGCATCCAACCCGCACCCTACGTGTTGACAGAAACGTGTGTTGTTCCTTTTTTACTTACACACCTACACCGTTATTATATTTTTAACTCTTTCTCTTCTAATACCATGTAAACCAAACCAGTAGTTTCCGCAGTACATTTAGGAGCATTAGTATTCTCTGTATCTGAAGATGGCCATGTATTTACTTTCGTGACTGTCAATAAATATAAATATGATCGTCCTAAAATGTCACAACACAAACAATCCAGAAGGTGAGTAATAGCTGGCATATAAGAAGCAATTAGACTAGCAAACGTGTCGCAACTTATCTTATTCATTCGGTGGCAGTGGCTTCTTATCAGCTATCCTTATTATAACAGTTCAGTCCACCATATTGATCACAATAGAACTCACCATATTTGATTTTAGAGAAACATTTTTGTAACAATATCGAAGATTCAGAAAAGGTCCACTGTTTTCCTCACAAGCAATACTATGGAAACGGGCTCAGATATTTTTCCCCTGCTGGGTAGACAAGAACCCATAATCTGGGAACTAAAAGCAGTTTTCAATTACATTCGTGTGAGACAGTTATTTATTATAGATGAAGCGGACGTTTTGCTGATATCCGGAAACGAACTCATGAATGTGACAATATCTACTGAACACCCCCATGGTAAAATTTTTCATGGAGACTAATTATTAATAACTTTACAAAATTATATTTGAAAGGCAAAACGATATGATGCTCCTCCGAATAAGATAAATTTGACTTCTCATGTCTATCACCGACACAAATAAAGTTTTGTTTCTTTATCAAAGGAGGGAAATAAATTATTTAATTTGAAGTTTTTGAAATTGAGAAAACCGTACTTAATATAAAACTTCTTCCGAAAATTTCTGCAATTAAATTACTTGGGTAATATAGATGAGAGCGAACTGTAAATGACCAGGAGAGAGAGAAATCTAAAAAAGTGTCAATCATCTCTGCAGGGCGGCAAGATAATTCGATATAAATCTAAGACATACTCCTACAATCTCAAGCTCTTCCTTTAGGAATTAAAATGACGAATAATACGAAATGCAATATATTTTTATCCACTCCTACGTTAATTATTTTTTGCTCAGAAAGCCATAAAGGAACTTGTATCTACTTCTTTGAAGAAATGATCTACTTTAAAGTACACCCCCTGAAAACTAAGTCCTCAAGATTAATCTGGTTCAAGTAGTGATATTGATTCTTGCTAGTTGCTTTTGTTGGTAGAATTTGCTGTTGTGGCCTAAAAATTGTATAAACATAATTACACCATTCATCCCTTATCTATGTCTCTGAGCTTCGCCATCTGGTAACCGTGTGGTGAAGGTTACATAACATGCATTATTGCTCCCGAACTGGAGTTTATGTTCCCCTTGCGATCAGTTAACTTGCACATTCATTCTGACTCCATTGTTCAGTAATGCGCAGCTCGTGGTAGCAAATTCTTGTGGAGATTTATCTAGAAAAGGATACTTTCAACATGTTGTAGAGTTAGAATTTGGTTTTGGAAAGAAAATGAATTCTCCTATGTTCCAGAGAATTGGACGCATTCATCTATGACGCCACCGTTTTGGACTACTTGGTAGGGCAGGACTCGGAGTGCGTGTTGCTGACGGTGGGCTCGTGGTTCGCCATGACCGGTTATGGGATCGGCTTTCCTCGCCACTCCAAATATCGTGACCTCATCAACCGTCAGCTTATGGAGTATCGCGAGAACGGTGAGTTACAGGTAATCCTCTCGATTTTACCGGGGTTAAAATCCTCAGAGTTATTTCACGTGACATATTATGTTACAATAACTAAAATGATGTGATGCTAGTAATCAAAAAGCAATTTTCTTTTTCAAGCAAAGACATTCATTTAATAAAGAGAAATCTACTTGAAACACAGAATATTCCCTTTACAGTCATAAAGTAGTTGGTTCTGTTTAATTTGCCAATATTCCCATCATTGAGCGATTGTATTGTGAGTGAATCGATGTGGGAATGAAAGTTAATCATGTTTCATGCAAGAGGTCAAAATATTATTTAAGGTGTGGTAAGATACAAAGTTATATTTCACACATAACTTTAAATAATGAATAAATAATTAATGATTTCAATTATTCTCGATGAAATTTCACGTTAAAAAGGAGAAAAGTGCACCATTACTTCAGACATAAATTGATATCTAGACAACTGTCGGAGTAACAAGATAGCACGCTTTAAAGTCACTGAAAGTATCACAGTATGGAGAACCTATTTGAGAGTTTTCCAAATAATCTTAAACTATAACAAAAATACACTAGTAAAAGAAAATGCATATTCTTCTTCTCTTCGGTGCATCGTTCAGCAGATAATACATTTTGCTTTCATATGGGATGGATTGGTTGAAAAGATATGTTGTGAGTGTAATGAAACAAATTATATTACGAGGAAAAGGTGTGGGAAACTCCAACAAAAATCATCCCGGAATAGAGCTGAGTATAAGACTCAATCTTCATTGTTACACTTCAATAAATGCAAGATGTGAAAATTTTATCCTCTTGGGAAAACTTACTCTGTCGTTCAAGCGTGTTCAAAACGGTAACGCGTCAAAACCAAATGAATGCAGAGAAACTTAATGTAATTTTTAACACAATTAAATTGCTTCCTGAAATATCTCGAATTTATGTATAACGTTCACCATTATCTTAAACTCGAGAAAAATTACTAAACTCATTAAAACTTCCTCGTCTCTGATAATTAATAACAAAATGAAATAAGTCAATTTTTCCTTATTTTCTTCGTCTTCGTATATACACTTGAACAAGATTTTAAATTGCAAATATCTCCCGATAAATCGTAAAAGAGAACCACAATCTTCGATCCTCATTTTTTCTTTCCCACGTTAATGGTATTTTAAAAGTCTTAACACAATCTATACGTTCGTCCGTAATGAGGACATCTAAAAGAAAACGTAAAACTTCAACTCCCACTTGCCATAAAACTCGTCATTTGAATCACGAATTCGGTATTATTATTAGTATTAGAATAATATTATTTATTATTATCATTATTATCGTTGTACTATCGTACTTTCTCTGTTGAAAGAAGGTATTTGGGGTGGGCTAATATGCCGAACCAGAAGTAGACTTATAAAAATAATTATTGATATTGTATTATTATCACACGCGAAGAAGCATATAAATATGCCTGAATCAGGATGGCTGTACCGCACATTTCTTGATACACTGAATTCACACACGGAGAAATAAAGTGGGAATCTTGCCTTCCTGAGCTAAATGGAGACGAAGAAAATCTTGGTTCAAAGGATTTCAATGTGTTTCCTAGATCGCCGAGGGAGTTGCCAGCCATATTAGCAATGTTCATTTTTTTAAATTATCACAAGGGTATTTAAATCATATATTTGGTGGTAAAAAAGTCGTGGTGTAGACCCCTATACCAATACGATATCTTTCAAGTACTTTAAAGTTATTCGCGGTGCGTTGAGGTCCGTTTTGATGTGGCGCAGTTCGAATGTAGTGCACACAGAACGTGGAGCAAAGCGAAGCGATTCTCAGTTGACTGGGTGGCGCTCTCGAAATCACATTAAGTACATCTGTTACGCGCAATACCCCAATTCGACCATTGGACAAAAAAAACACAAAATCTAGTTTTGGCAGATGCGTTTTTGCCAGAACAAGTTTTGAAGGGCAGAACTAGTATTGAGCATTTTCACAAAAATTAAGTTTCTTGTACATTAAGCGGGTATAATTTACAGAGTATTTATTGCGGTTAATACGTTATTTCCATGCATGAGACATATATAAACGTGTCTCATTTCCACTGTGTGGTGTTTCTAATACTAGGATTGATGGAAAATTTACATTTTTATGATATATGTCCACGATTTTAAAATTAATCTTTTAATAAACCGAGGTGGAATATTAATAAAACACAAAAATCTAAGTTCAAAAATTAATTTCTTCCACAATTTTTATCAATCTATATATATAACATTGGATATATGTATGGCGCACTATAACTCTCGACTGCCAGAAGCAATTTCAACGGAACTTGGTACAGCGACGACTGAATATCTGGCAACAAACATTGTGTTGGTAACACATTATTAGCACCCTTAGGGAGAGGTGAGAAGGGATTTATATTTAGAAATAATCGGAAACAACCAATATTGGTAATGTCTACATTTTTGAGGACGTTGAAATGAAGAGAAACATTTCTCATGCCGCTTAAATCTACGATCACCCCCTATGAACGAATGTACACCCTCCGTCTAGGGGGTGAGAGGGAGAAAATATAAAAGTAATGGGAAATGACCGCTATTAATGTTGGTATAATATTGGACCGCTATTATCGGGGCCGCTGAAATTTGTACTAATATGCTCGATTACTCTCAAGTCCACAATCAACCCTTATATATCCCTACGGCAGAAGATGCTATTTTAGAGTTATAGATAATGACATAGAAGTGATTAATTTTCCACGGAAAGTTACATAAAAGCTTATAATATACTCGATGTTCAGACATTTTTTAGATATCGTACCATTAAATCAGTGAACTATCTAATTTTTTAATTTTAAATTTATTTTCAAAAAACAGTAGAAACTGAATATGACCACGTGAAGGACAATAAACTAATTTACTCTCCGGAAGCAAGCAAGGGACCATCCCATCAATTCCGATCATGGGCCCTAAGGCAGAGGCGGATTCAAATATTTCAGCAAAAGTTCCTAGATAAGATAAAAAGTTAGCTGCGAGTTATAATACATATATAATGTCAATATGTTTGTAATTTTACATGTAAAAGTTATTATCGAACTATAGATTATTCTGAGTATAGTGTTTAAAAATCATAAGAGTTGAAAAAAAAACACACTAAATTCACGATTTATTGTTACAATAAACACGCCCCTAGACAAAGCCTAGAGAACCTGTATAAGAAATCCGCCTCTACCCGAAGGAAAAACGGAGAAAAACCCGGGCCAGGATGGGGCTACAGAATTTATGTACACAACCGTGCCAAAGTTGAGTACACATAAAACTAAATTAATATGAGCCATACGGCAACACAATCATGCAAGAAAATAGTTTTTGAAATTGTTATAAGTTATTTAAAAAGTGCTACAGCAATGGCGTGATAAAGTACAAGACGAATTTAACTTTTATTAAAATCAATAAATTCTTTTACAGTGTAGAAGCACTGGTGCAGGAGGTAGTTTTTAACCGCGGATTTGAAGATATTCAATTTCATAATGTCTTTTATATTCTTGGGCAGGGAATTATATAGAACGATTCCCGAATGATGCGGTCCTTTTTGGAAAAGAGTGGTTGACACTCTAGGGCGATGAATATTATTCCTATTGCGAGTATTGTGTTCGTGAACGAGACTGTTTCGTATAAAGCAAGGGTGGTGCTTCAGTAATTCGGTCTTAACAAACACGACCATTTCATAAATATAAATGCAGGGAAGTGTTAAGATATTTAATTCCTTGAATAAAGGTTTACAAGAGTTTCGGGGGTGAGATTTACAAATTATCCGAACTATCCTCTTCTGAATTCTGAAAATTTGAATGCTCTGACCGGAATTACCCAGTATCTGTAGACTATATGCTTTATGCCAATTGAGTGACATCTCTCGATTGTTGAGCGTCTATGAAAAATTTCTTCAAACCTCATAGGTCCATCCATGCACTCCAGTCGTATTCACATCATACAGCTAGACTATCGCAGCGCCTCATCTACATTTCAGTTTGGAATTTTTGTATCACCTCATTTTTCATGTTTTTTGTTAGTTGCAATCATTCATGTCATTAAACTGTTTTGTTGGTATGTATTGCGTTCAACCACACCTCATTTACCTTCCTCATTTTCTGGTCCTTTGGACCCCATCACCTCATCCTAGATGTACAACATATTATCCCTTCAAATTTCTCTACATTTGGGATGAATACTTTTTTCTTTCTTTTTTCAACTCTTATGATTTTTAAACACTATACTCAGAATAATCTATAGTTCGATAATAACTTGTACATGTAATTTTTTGCGTAAAATTACAAACATATTGACATTCTATCAGTATTATAACTTGCAGCTAACTTTTTATCTTATCTAGGAACTTTTGCTGAAATTTTTGAATCCGCCTCTCTCTTAGGGCCCTTGATCGGAATTGATGGGATGGTCCCTTGCTTCCGGAGAGTAAATTAGTTTATTGTCCTCCACGTGGTCATACGAAGTTTGTACTGTTTTTTTGACAATAAATTTATTTATTTATTTACAAATACGAACATAAAAATACTCAAAAGCGCGTAATTACCATTCTTATAACAAAATAACATTTGATTCGTGCTAAATGCTAAAGAGAAAAAGAAATGGCATCGAATATAAGAAGTTTCATCATTGTAGAGAGGACAAAACTAGTTTTGGACGATTCTCTTTTGCCAGAACTAGTATTGAGCACTTTGAAAACGCTCAAAACTAGTTCTGGCAAAAGCGCATATGCCAAAATAAGTTTTGGTCGTTTTTTTCGACTAATGACCGAATAAAGGTTTTGTGCGTAACACATCATATCTGAAGTAGATAAGTTTGATATGGGGAGGAAAAGTGTGTAAGTAAATGATGTTTGACCAACGAGAGGAATACATGTAGAGTACCACTACTCCTTTCCTGTTCCGAGAAGGCATGAAATATTTCAGGTGATATACAAGGACGTCACCATTACATTTATACCGTGTTCTAAGTAGGGTACATCAAATCCTGAAGAAAGAAATCACAAATTTGCGAAAACCTGTCAGTGTAGAAGAGAGACTCGTCGTAACGGTAAGATAATTAACTTCTATAGTAGGAGTAATGAAAGGTTTAATGAAGTGATTTACACAAACCATTTAGTTTTATTACATTAAAAAAACTAATAACAAGTAATTAAATGTAATGATATGTGTTTCAAGATTCTCACATTTCAAACGTGTTTAGCAAACACTTCATCAACATTCAGCTAACAACCCACACTCACCACGTCCAATTGCTCAGAAAATCTAAACTCGACTGTTCCAAATCTGTTGGAACCGCGCCGCATCGCAGCCTGCTTGTGTTGAGTCAGCCAGATATATTGATTTTATTCATTTACATTTTATTACTTCCTTAATTAATTTATTGTTCTATGATTTATTATTGTTTTTGTTTTTTCTGTTGTTACATATTATGTAATTTCATTTGTGTTTACTAAATTTGGACACTTTTGTGGAACTAACGTTATGATCCATTTCAACGTTTGACATTATTGACAAACACCTGACGAAATCGCAAACCTGTTGAAGAGACGTAGTCAATAACATTCATTTATTTGCCTATAAAAGGTCGTACAAGTTTATCATTTAGTGATATAATGGTAGACGTAAATATCACTGTAACTGAAATAATTCATACAGATCACGAGGAATAGCAATTTACATTATAGAAGAAATAATAGACAATGTTTCTGTGATTTAAATAAGACTGATCGTTTAAATATTGAACTTAATTTACGTACGAAATCAGTGACCGTTACTCGGAAGAATAGAAGACACGAACTGTGGCTGACATGTTGCGGCTGACTTCATTGAAGAACTTAGACCTTACGAGGTCAAAAAGAACTTGGTTATCGCGGGAGATCTGAACATTAACTTGCTTGACTACTAGGAAACAACAGACATCTACGCAAACAAGATAAGCAATTTCGGGTTTTAATTCCATTCATTGACAGACACGCGATCAGTCTTGCCTTGATCATATTTTGGATACATATAAGAACATTTGTGATTGCAAAGCCTGGACTATCTGATCACTCTATGATAGCGTTAATTATAAATAATTTTTGTAAACGTATTATGAAAAACCTGTCACTCGTGACAAAGAAATAAAAAATTCTATGAGTTACGACTAGATATGAGTAAAATTGAATGGAACAACCAAATTGATCTTTCTGCTGCAAATAAAGCATTTGAAAAGTTATTAAGCATTTTAAATAACTGTATGACATATAATACAGTTATACATCATGGTTTAAAACGACTTTTTCGAACAAGAGAAGAAAAATCTTGAAGAGATTACGTAAAAGACAGTCATTATACAAACTACTTAAAAGCAGACCCTATGATATAAAGTTCAAGAAATATTAAACCATTTTCAAAGCGAGACTAAAAAGGATATTGAGATACAAAGGGAAGAAATACGAGGGTCATTTTTTAAGTAAGAACCTTTTGCGCATCGTGATGTGTTTTCTAGGTTGGCAACTCTCGACCAGTTGCCTACTTATTTGTTTATTTATTTAATTATTTATTTACATTCAGCATTCTGCTTCCTCGTCTTCGTTGCAGTGCAAAATGAGGCTCTTGTTCTACTATTACTCCGACAGTAAGTTTCGTGTCTCTGCTTGTGTTGGTGATACTGCTTCCTTTGTCGCCATCTCGATAATGAATCCCGCCGATTGTGAAGTGCGATCTGTAATTCGGTTTCTAAACGCAAGAAAAGTTCGTCCTGCTGAAATTCACCGACAACGTGATGAAGTTTGTGGGGAAGTTGTAATGAATGATCGCAATGTGCGTAAGTAGTGTAACGTAGTTGAAGGAAGACTATTGTATTCACATCGTGATGAAAAATTAATTATTTTGAGTTATTTAACACTCCCGAAACTAATTTCTTCAGAATATGATAAAATGTGTTTACTACGTTACGAGCATGGAAACGTGGTTACTGAATTGACAGAACAAAGTAGTGAATATTTTTTCTGCTTAAAATATGCTTCCATATCAGTAATAAAACATCGTTGGTAAAGTAGTTACTACTATAATTTTATAAAATTAAGTCGCAATGAAAATAACACCTGCATAAAATGGAGAAAGAGAAGGAAGTCGGATTTATGAATTTCTAGAGAAATACCTTAGTGCTGTAAAATAAAATAGTGAATAACTTACTCTCCAGTAGCAAGCAACAGCAACAAACCAATTTACTCTCTGGAAACAAGCAAGATACCATTCCATCAATTCGCATCAAAAGGCCCAAAGGCAGTGGTGGGTTTAGTATAGTCTACAGCAGCAGTTCTCAACCTGGGTGATATCACGTACACATCAAGTTGGAACTTGTAAATTGCTCATGTAAGTAAACGTTATACATGCATGTTCATACCCGTCACTATAAACGCCGCAGCGACATAAAATAATAGGAATAGTTGTATTACATTTTTTTTACTGTCGGTATTTTCTTAATGTACAATTAGACCAATGTGATTATATAGTATTAAATAGTTTTTACAATTATAATTATAGTCAAAATTCAATTACTAATAGAAAGGCTTACTGTAATTATTCCTTTGAGGGGGGTTCGCGAAATATTAATTTTATTTATATTTATTATTTGAGGGATCGCGGAGCTAAGAAGGTTGAGAATCACTGGTCTACAGTAATGTCAGTCCGGTGCCTTGTGGTACAAGCCTCAAGACGCAATATCGAGGTATTAAATAAACAATAAATATATTCTGAGGCTGTTGCTTCCAGGGGACCTGGAGCGCCTGCAGCGCTTCTGGTTCACGGGTGCATGCAAACGCAGCAAAGAGAAGCAGAGTCGCAGTGATCCCCTGGCGTTGGAACAGTTCCTCTCCGCCTTCCTTCTGCTGGGATCGGGGATTCTGCTAGCAGCAGTGCTCCTGGCACTGGAACGTGCCTACATCCAGTACGCTCGCCCTCTAACGCCACGCTCCGCCATAGCCGCTGCTGATTGTTGCGCACTCATCAGTCGGGTGAGTTTTGTTTCTCCTTCCATGCATTTCTTTTTGGATTTTACCTTCATCTCATCCGAAACAAAATAACAGTCTTTTAATTGAGGGGGAGAAGACCTCACTCCCAAAATTTATTGATGTTGATTTTAAAATTATTTGTCCATTAATTATTTTCAATTTAAAAGGTCCAGTTGTATTTGTATGTGTAATCTTAATTTTTAATTTGTAAATTTGTAATTTTTAAGTGACTATTCGTTAATTTTGAGTATAAAACAGCTATTTTTAAGGTAATTATGTTATTAACGTCACGGAGCGACTGTTTCTCTTTCCTTTTTTCTCGAAAAAAACTGCGCTCGACTCTGACATCGTATTCATAATACACATTTGTTTTGCCTCAGTTAACCGCATATACTGGCAAATGCGGTAAACGTTTATATTCCCATTCATCATATTTTATAAGTTTATTGTACATATTTTTGAAAAGGAATGCATTTATATTATTATTACTATTCTTTATTCAATTGTTCATTTCTCCTTGTTAATTAGTTCAATCGTAAATTAACAATTTAACACTTTAATGTTCTTTCCTTCCAATTTATGAAATTTCCAGGAGGGGATCTTGGCCCTCGCGAGTACACCCCCCCCCCGCTCCCGGTAACGTGCTTGCTTGTAATGTTAAGGAATGTTAGCTCGAATGACAAGGGGTAGTTTATTACAAAGATAAATATTTTTTATAAAAAGTTTACTGGTACAAATTAATTAATAAAAAAAACTATTTGTTGGAAGTATTCAAGAATTTAAGTTTCATTTTTTTTCATTTGGTGTAAAAATTTAATTCATTTATTTATGCTTCNTGTATAAGAACAAACTCCTTACTTTGGTAACAATGAAGATACTTTGAGCAAGAATAACAAATCCGCCGCTACCCCAGGGCTCTTCATGCAACGGTCCCTTTCTTTTTTCCAAAGAATTTATAACCCCCACGAGGTGTACGCAGTTTGCAACTGCTTATTTGACAATAAAGTTATTTTTATGTTTATTTATGAAGAAAGTAGTATTATAGTGACAAAATCGTGATCTCATTTTTAAAAGTTTTCTTCATGAGTATCAATTACCAATATTTACCCGAAGATTTCTTTTTCCCCCGTCATAATTACTTGCCAATTTGATGTAGCATTACAGAGATATTATTTCTACGGACTTCAAAAGGTTCGTAAACTTGTATTATAATTACGTACTGTTTCTTTAACAATATGTATTAAAATAAAAATTGAATTACAATGGCTGTAAGTTCCAAGATTTACGCCAAGGTGACGCTACTGACCACTCGAAGATTCAATGATGAATGCAGTTAGTTCAATACCCGCCTCCTCGATAACGCAACTCACGGTTCGATAAACTTCGATGAAATCCTCAGAATAGAAAGAGAAATTGTTCTTGCGCTGTTGAAAGTAAACTACGTTGACTACTAAGTTCATTACACTTAAATATGAGATACTCGGTAACCATTGTATATGTCATTTACTGCCTTCACCGTATAATGGACCCATCAACTGATACTCTCACGTTATTACGACTGCAAAATCTTTTCAGGAGCCCCAGTAGTCCTTTGATATTTCTTCTTCTATATTATTATTTTGTCCGTTTTATTGAAATATTCCATGGTAAATTTTATAATTAGTTAGTCGATGGATGCTCATATTTCTTCCGTAAGCTCTTCGATATTCGATGATTTCGTACATTTTCTATCTCTCACTTCGATATAACCATTTTCTTTCAAATTTTATTCTTAACAGATGATATCAATATTTCTGATTGCTCTTTAAACTAATAGACATTTAAAGCTCAAAATTGTTATTAACGTGTATTGACTACCGATTTATCATGGGTTGTATTTCTCCCATTCCCGAAAATAATTTGTCCAGAACAGATCTCGAGGTATAATTGCCGATGATGACAAACTAAATCAAATCTTAAGATTTGTAAAACTTATACAAGTTTTTGAGAAGTTAATGTATTTTGTGTGTTATTACTAGAAAAATGAAATTGCAGCTTCACAGACTATAAATTTGTTAATTTACTGTTAGATTAAATTCTTTTTCAGAATCCATTGCTTTGTTTAGTTATTCCACATGAGTACCGAAGCGAAATGTATTTTCGGAATGAAATATAAAATGACTCCATAGCTCTCCTCTGTATGTAATCCGACACGAAGCACCGCACGTGCGAAGATCAGGAAACGACTTGAATGGGACCACGCAAAGCAAACCCTTTACAAGAGATAATGTAATGGAGTACCGAAGCGTGATGAGAGAAATTCCCCTTTTTTCTCGAATTTACTTCTTTCAATTTCTCTAGTATTTTCAGTATATTTGTTATGATCCGGTCCTCAAACCGTCTTCATAATTTGAATTTGCCGTGATGTAGCGTAATTCATAAAATAAGAATCCCAAAATTTAAAAAGAAAATTATATTCATCAGAAACACCAATTTCACTCTGTTTTATTTCTTTACAAATTACGGACTGTTTTCACTGCATGACAGTGATTACCTCAACACGGATACAGAAATAACTGGTCATATGTTATCTTCATATTTTGTGGTTTCAAAAAGAAATCATTTTGAATGAGAAAATGAAAAAAAATTTACTCTCTAGTGGCTTTACTCCAAAACGCCAACTCATTATGTCTAAATGTATCCATTTTAGTTCCTCATAGAGACACCACCTTGCGCTTCGAAACAAACTAAGTTTCCTCCCGGGGTTTTCAAAAATGGTTATTGAGAATTCATTCAAAATGTGTGAGAATGTTTAAATGTACTGTAGAATTCTAAGTATCTAGATTTTGTCATTTTTTTAACAATGGGATAAAAAATTTATACCTTAAAAAAATTTAATTTGCACTTGTACCATAAGAAAACAATGTTTTTTAAAGCGATTCGTGCAGTCATATTTGAATTTCTTAAAAATGTCGTCTGAACCTTGGTTAGAAGTGCGAGATGTGAGGTATTGTTCCTCTTCCCTCTCCACAGTGGTTCTACTTTGACACCTCCTACTGAGCCCTTCCTCCGCCTGACCTGGACCTCTTGACTTTCTTTTCCTGTGTTGCTTACTCACGCCTCGTCTTCCTTGTCTCTCGCCTGCAACACGTATACTCAAGTTATCGGGAGTATGGGCACTAAAAAAACAAAGATGTCGGACTCGAGTGGAGTTTCGGGGCAACCACCACAAATATTTTAGAACACCCCCCCCACTCGTTAAGACTGCCTATGATTATCGTTTATCACTTACACATACCTTACGGGTGTACCAACGCTATGAAAACGACAAAGATACTACCGTAAAATGAATTTCGTTGAAAGTAGATTAAGAGTAGATTTAAAGTAGATCCAAGAAATTAAGATTTCTTGGATAATTTACGCAATGTATTTTATAAAAAGGAATGTTAATTTTGTGTTACACTACAAATAATAAAAAAAGAGTACTTTAATAGCATGCTCTCCTAGAGTTATTTCGTCAAGTTTGGTGGTAGTGAATACAACGTATGAGATGAAAATGTCACTAAGTCGAGTAGTATACGACATAGGGGGAATCAATTGAGTAGGTTGGCAGTTCTCCCAAATTTGGTAACTTTTCAGAGGACAGCTAGACTATCCTCTTCTATGTGGGGCCAAGGTTAGATTAGAGGAAGTAACAGATGTTGAGCGAATTTTACAAAACAGATCCCATCTTCATTGCCGTTATCTCCTGTGATTCTACAAACATTGACGAAAATACCTAACATGATTTTAATACCTAAAATAATTCTTCTTTGGGAACTACGCTGTTCCAATTGTTCCGATAAGTAAAACAGCTTAGACACAAAAATATGTCTTCCACGTGCTCACACGGCGATTTCTCAATCAATTATTCATAGAAAAAATGATCCATAACGAATTCTCCTCTATAATCAATTGCCAGATTTACCCCAGCATGTATGATTAATTTATATACAAGAATGTGTATGTAAAATATTATTTTCGTAAAAATTAGATTTTAATTCTTTTGCAATAAAAATTGAAATCTTAAATTGTCAGTTTCGGATAATTTTTCTTGCAAGAAAACATTTCCGTTCCTCATGTTAATGGTTTGATTATATAATCCCTTCCACCTGTCACTGTTCTTGTGTTATAAAATATTATAGTGAAGAACCTAATATGCAATTCTTTGGTTGTTTTCCCGGAACATCTGGTCAGGACTCCCGTGTCTTGTATTGTCCCTTTATGCATACCTTACATTTCATAAATGTCTCAATTTGAGATCGTCGTAGAATTATAATACGGTGATTCTTTTCTTTCGAAACTACATTAAGATAATTTAAAATCCAAAAAAATGGATAGGAAGAGCAATAAATAAGTATAACGTAAACGAATTTGTAAATGAACTGATATGAATAAAAGCTGAACTTTTTGTGAAATCTCTTAGTTTGTTATAACAATATATAAAAACTATTACGTATGAACTTATTTCACAAAATTTTGCATTTCATCACAAATTAACTGCAAATATTTACTCTTTGTTACATATTTTCCATCAAAACTTACGAGGAAATTGAATAATAATTGGATATTATTTATGTAGCCGATCCTAGGCACAAGTTATACAAATAACTACTTGAGGTGCAACCTTCGAGGATGGCATTTTGGACAAATTGTCGTACATTTCAATACATCTTCGAAATGTCGTGAAGCGGGTTCAAATGTCTCGTGCATCAGAAGAGCTTACCTGGGCGAGACAGAACTACTGATGGTGCGCGGGCGCACAATATAAATACGCGAGACACCAGTACTCGTTCTCCTGCCTCTTGATTCACTCTGGTCTCTTTGCTCTTTGTCCTTGGCACTTGACATGTGACTCCATTCCGTCCTGTTGGTTTAGAATTGACTCAACGGTCTCTACCGAAACTCCTCGGTCAGACTAGACTATACGGTCTCTGCCGAATTCTTCTACCCTCATTCCCTTCTCGACCTGTCACCCAAGTCACAACTGCACAATACTCGCCATGCGCTCCGGGAGAAGTGTCGTCTCGTCACAGGACGCTCCGCGCCGCAGCTCGTTACACTCTGGGGGAGTTGGGTAAATACAGCTATGCCTGTCAATACTGAGAATGAGGCTGCATTTACTCCTTTTTCTCCTTTCCTCTAGTTCTTTAAGATTAGGGCATCCTCCACCCCCATTCTAGACAGCTCCCCTTAAAGTCGGACGACACAGGTTCTCCCCCTCTAATGTGGAAAGCCGCCGTCGCCCTCCGACAACTGGTGTCAGTGTGGGATATTCAAAGTTTTTTTTTCTGGGGATGCTGGTGTTTTCGCCACCACGACAACTGATGGTCAGAGTGGGATTTCGGGGGAAAAAATTCTCTGGGGATGCTGATCCTGAACACAATGACGTTCAGAACTAGAAAAATATTTTGTAGAGTTTACTAACTAGATTCTATTTTTTTCTCTTTTCATTTATTCTGTAACCTAGTAGATAAAATGCCGAGAAAACATTTCTCAAATGGAAACAACGACAGACAGAACATTGCGCCTAGGTTAGATCTATATATTCAAAAATGGTTACGAGAATATAGCAGGACTATATACCGCATGAGTCATGAACAGTTGGGAGTATTGAGAAGAGAACTAAGGGAGGAATCATCCAAAATTAATAAGTAGATGAATGAAGAAATCATTACATCCTGACACAAAATTTCTTTCACTCTTTAAATTTTCTTTTCTCCTCGTATTGACAGTCACAATCTCAGTTTGGCAGGTAACAAGTAAGTATTTTCTGTANGTCACAATCTCAGTTTGGCAGGTAACAAGTAAGTATTTTCTGTAAGATTTATCGGTGCTGTGAACGTTTTAAGACCCCCGTTAGAGCGATTTTTTTTGTAGTTGGGTACTTTTGAATACAGTTCACTTCATAATTTAGTAATAAGCTTAATCATGGATCCGATTGTTTCTTGGGATGTGCTTCCACCATCAAATGCACTACCTTTTCAACCAACCATCAATGTATTGGGAGGGGACGCGAAAGCAAATGTTTCCACGGATGATGCAGCAAAGCAATATACAATGAGACAAGGACTAACATCTAACATCATGTTAATCCCAGCTTTAAGCGGCGAGGATGATCTATCAATTGAAACATTCTGAGAAAGAGTAAAACTGATCAGTCAAATTAACGCTTGACCCGAAACAGAAACATTGGCAGCAGCGAGACTTAGAATAACGGTTACCGCTAATGATTTCATAGAGAACCACCCTTATGTCATTGAGTCGTATGTCAACTTCGATAGATACAGGAGATAAAGTTTTTCGCCGAAAATTTCGACACCAGCTTCAGAAAAAATGTTTTCAAATGTAAGTCAAGGACCGTTAGAATCCGTAGCTGAATATTCTACGAGGTTACGAAGCATCTGACGTAAGCTAAAATAAACTTACACTTCGGAAGAAACATCTGCGATGACATCCATGTTCCAACACCGCTTATTAGCGCAGTTTCTCGCTGACCTACGTGAGCAGATCGCTAGGTTCGTATTAGTTCAAAGACCTGAAAGCATTTTACAAGCAGAGGAAATGACACGCGTCGAGGAAATGACGATGCAGGGATATTCGGCGTCGCACGTCGACAAAAACAAATTTGAAAACAGGCAGCAAAGCAGTAGATATTCCGATCGATTCCGGTAGTCAAATAATCGTCAAACCAACGAAACGTGTCTTTTCTGCCAGAAAAAGGTCACATACAACGCTTCTGTCGTACAAAAACAGGATGTGCCAAAACTGTGGGAATAGCTCGCATCTAGCTTTTTCATGTCCACTTACCATTTGTGGAATCTGCAAGAAAAATTCACATCGGCTTATTGATTGTCCTGAAAAGTCAATAAACGGAGCCAGTAATTTTAGCAGTCTCGCCTGAGAGCTGATTAACAGTTCAAGTAGGATTATTCGGATCAAAGATTCGTCTCTTGACACACTCGGGAGATTCATATTAAATACAACAAGACAGGTGTGTTACATTATTTTCATGAATGACACGAAAGATTGGAAAAGATTTTGCAGAAAATTTAAAATTTCATTTTGTCAAGTAATAGAAAGTGAAGTCCATTTCAATCACTTTCTAGATGAAGGACCATTACTTTCGCCAGACACGACAATGTAATACGATTTACTTCAGCTTACCAATTTAGAATAAACACCAGAATCAACCAGGGATGAACAGATCTCGAACTCCTTGCAGTAGTTTTAATGGTACGTAAATTTCGAGTTTATCTTTTGGGTAGACATTTTACGTTAATTGNACACCAGAATCAACCAGGGATGAACAGATCTCGAACTCCTTGCAGTAGTTTTAATGGTACGTAAATTTCGAGTTTATCTTTTGGGTAGGCATTTTACGTTAATTTTCGACCATAAGTCACTTCAATGGTTAATTACGCAGAAAGATCCGAAGCCGAGAGTAGCACGCTGGATAATACAATTATCAGAATATACTTTCACTATTCAGTATAGAAAGGGAAAACAGTTTCAGTATAAAAAGGGACAAAAATAACACGCATGATTACAAATGGTGAATCTTAAGTGTACTTTGATATATTTTTCGCATGAGAATAGTTTCTATCAGGAAACCAACTGGAATAATGTTATGACAGACAAGTAGTTGCAACTTAATTGTCATGTTACCATATGTAAAGGTGTGATATCGTCAGTAAACGAAGATGCTCCTAAAGTTACGTAGGCGTGACTCTGTCTCGATAGTGAATTGAAAATGTTTCCAGTCATCCCTTGCGAACCTTAGGAGTAAAATCATACAATCAGTGATAGTGAATGTTTCCTGAAGGGATCAATATGTACACTTCAAAAAATAGGAACATTTCTGGTGTGTTCTTTATCACCAAATCAGTCATCAGGCAAAGCAAAATTTAAATTTCAAATTCAAAAGTATATGAAACTGTATGACCATTGCACTTACTGTGATGTCAATCACTAGAATTTTTTTCAGTTTTTAAGAATGTACTTGAATTCGTTGAGAAAATATGTGAGAAACTATAATTTACAATAACGCAATATAAATTTTTTGACTAACCTATAGAAACTATATTTTTTTACAGGGAAATAATCTTTTTATTTTTCTGCACCAGTCAACCGCACGCGTAAAATAGATAGGATAGACTTTATCGGACTATTTGAAGCAAACAATTCGGCATACATTGTCAAATATAAGTGCAGCGCACGCGAAGATACCATACCGACGATTGAGGATATTCCGACTTATCGACATTCATCATCATAGGTTGGCTAATTTACCGAAAACATTTAAAAACGATACAGCTGTACTTTCCTCCTGAACACTGAAACGTACCTTAGGTAGACGATTCGGAGCGGCTGTAGCGTGAGAGAGAGAAGTGCGGGGCGGACGGTTCTCAGTATCAGTCAGTTTTTATCAGAAAAATGATATTTCGAAAAATAATTTTGAAAAATCCCGGTAAATATGGAATAAAATTTTCAAAACACAGGTTCTTAGACTTCTACAAAGGAAAATACGTTCAATCCGCTTATCACATTAAATTATGTAAATCCGTTCAGGAAAAAAACGGGGAGGAAAATTGACTCCAGAAGTGCTGCCATCTCTGGATTTTTATTCATACTACACTGTAGGGACATTTAACATTGAGGCTACTTTAATACTATCATAAACTGATGAGAAAAAGATTCACTCTGAAGTGTGCTCAAAAATACCTGATAAAACGAATCAACTTTTGTGACATGGGAATAAAAAAACTTGTCAAATTAACTTGGTAATTGTGGTGCTTTAGCAACATTATCAAAGCATGATAAATTAAAAGTCGTTTCTATGTTGCTCATTTTTTTATTATTGGTATTAGAAAGCTTTTTCGGCTGCATAGCAACCATCGTCAGTAACATACACTGGAAAATATAAATGTACATAAGATGACAATAATAAAATAA
>NNCF01125970.1:8837-43518 GCA_002313205.1 Laupala kohalensis | reverse complement strand
TATTGTCATTTTCAATTTCTGTGGTGAAGGTTATGTTAGGGTGAAGTGAATTGAGAAATTGAGTAAAAATGTCAAGTTGTCTGTGAGTTCCCGTCCAAAGAGTGATTACGTCATCTACGTAGCGGTACCAATAGATAATGTTGGGTAGAAGGAAATGTCCTGAGTCAAAAATTTGTTTTTCAAGATTGTCCATAAATAAGTCTGCAAGTAATGGGGAGAGGGGGGAACCCATGGGTAGACCTGAGTTCTGTTGGTAGAATTTATTATCAAATTTAAAATAATTAACATCTAAGCAAAGAGAAATGAGGTTGAAAAGTTCTGTTTTTGCAAAGAGGGGGCAAGACGCGGAGTCTAGGGTGTCACGTAAAAGAGTTTTACAATCAGATGGAGGGATACTGGGAAAAAGATTTTTGATATCGACGTTTACACTTTCGAAACGAGACGATATCCCAATTAGTTCCTGATATAGAGTGAAAATAATATACTAAACCGTTAGCGCGAACGACCAAAAGTAAAAGTTTCGTATCCCCTTTGTACCCAATAGAAAAATGTAATATAAAAAATCTCACAATTAGATAATTAAATTAAATGTATTTACATACAAAAACCGAGAGGATTTCTCCCTTACTTCGCGAGACGTAGTAAAAAGGGTGAAAATTTGACAAGCCACATTTCACTTCATTTCACCCCATTGAATTCAGTTACAAAAATATCCTTTCCTAGGGAATGCATACAATATAAATGCAACATCCCGTCGAAATTTTAATTTCTCACCTTCCATATTTTCATTCTACGTCGATGACGCACGAAACATTTTTGTACACTATAAAGAGAAATATTGGA
The DNA here is from genome assembly GCA_002313205.1 of Laupala kohalensis. NCBI lineage: Eukaryota > Metazoa > Arthropoda > Insecta > Orthoptera > Trigonidiidae > Laupala > Laupala kohalensis. The sequence goes on along the minus strand of NNCF01125970.1, from coordinate 42,675 downwards.
AATTCAGGAATTTTTTTTGTTATTTCATTAAACAATATTTACATTCAGAAGTCGAGATATTTTTGCGATTAGTTCCTGTGAGATAGAAAATTTAATATATCTTGCCGTTAGTGTAGATGACAAAATTATGAAAATCCTTTGTAACAAAAAGAATAATGAAAAAAATAAATATCGAAAAATCCAAAAACCTGTTTCTAGATATTTTTAATAACAATATTTACCTACATTATTAAGGTCTTTTCTTCAATAACTCCTTATATTTCGATTCCTTCGTGTCTTATGTATCCCCTCACAACGCGTTGGTTCGATATTTACATCTGAGTAGCAGTTGAATCTTCTGTCTTTTCAGAGGTTTATATCACTTCATTGCGCGCCTGTGATTCGAATTACTTTGCGCATCGCCTCAACTTGTGAAAGGCTTGTAGGCTATGAACAGTGCGTTTCCTCAACTTCCTTTATAATAACGAGAAAAGTCTTTCGGGTCTTTGAAGCTTTCCATAAACCGTCTAGCAAAGACTCGCTTTGAAATGGAGGAAGAAAGAGAAGTTGCGGACTATTTTCATTTTATCCCGCTGTGAGTCTTCCACAACCTCACTGGGCAATTTATAATACCCCCCAGGATACTCGTAGTGGTGAAGTTTACCAAGAGAAGCTAATTTCATATCACTCTTGGAGAAGACCGTGAAAATTAGGATGAATCTCTCTCATTTTGGAAAGACTCCTCTTTTTTTAGTACTACTTGCCCAGGTTTTTTTTTGTTGAAACTATTATGTGTTATTCAGTTTGTGACGAACTCTCAGCGGAAGATGTGTGAAGGAAGAATGTAGTGCAAAAGAGAAATACAACTCGTGCAGGTTGCTGACAGGTCGTAAGAAGACGTATCTGCAAAACCCATATAAACAATATTTCAATTATTGATTTCCTTATTGCTAATTATCTCCGACAAAACATTATTGCTATCGTATACATACACAAACATGTTTTTTTATAGCTGGCAATACTTAATTCAGAATTTCGAAGAAAAATATTAATTAATCGGGGAAAATGATTAAAATAACTAATTGCTGATTTATTACTCACCAAAATAATTTATAACTATCGTATCGTAATCTATTAAAAACGATTGTTCATGTTACTTGATGTCAATCTAGAAAAAATAATTCGATAATTAATTTTTAGTATAAAATATTTTTAATAAAATTTGATAATTGATGGATGGAAACGGATAATTGATGAAGACTTTACAGCTGAGCTTTTTCCACCCGCCCTCGCCGTTTGCTCTCCTGCTCCGCGGAGCTCCTTCCTTGCGATTGACCGATGAATACCCTGTGTTAAATAACGCAGCTAAGGACGAAAAAAATGTGTAAAGTTATTGTCGTTTTTACAGTTTTTTTCGGAAATCTTATTGGAAAAATTGTAAAAATATTCCACCACGTACAATTTTTTCACAAATCACTATATAATTTTTAAGAATTTTAATATGTCATGGTTAAGACATCACTATTTGGGTAAATTTAGTCTTTTGTAGTATATTTGCATATTACCATATTTATCAAGAAAGTAGTAACTATCATGTCTTAAGTATATGCTTGTGTATTGGTGATTTTAACATTAAACATACCAATAGGGTCAAAGTGAATCAAGTATGTAACTTTCCTGTTACCATGTGTGTCTCCTAGAACATTTCGACAAATAATAAAGGAGATCCACTAATAAGAATGAAATTTATTATAGTTGCAAATACAATAGCAGAAACTATACTCAGAGAGACATTTCATGTGGTACACTCTTTCAATCGTCTAAAAAATAAGATTTTTCGCAGAAGTAAATATTCCAAAGATTTATTTGCCTAGAGAATCCGGTATTTCGTTTATTTTCGTTAAGAAATATGAAGTACACCGTCATTAAAAGTTGTAAGTTTCTGTTTTCAAATAAACTAAAAGTCAATCTCACTTTCGAAACTAGTCTCTTTGCATTAGACACTAACCACTTATTGTAACACATCTATGTCATTAGAAAAAGTGTATTTTTATTCAAGAATTCCAGTCTTCACCCTCCGGTAACGAAAAAATATAATTCATTCATCTTTTTCGTCGTGACGTGGAAGAGATGTCAACAATTTTTTATGTTACTGTGTGTCGCCGTTAGATGGCAGCTGTGTGACATCGTCGTCGCTCGCGTAACAATTATTGCCTCGCTCTGCCGCTAGGGGTGCCACTGGGAATTCATGAATTCGCAAAGGGTGACGAACACGATTCTGCGTATCGCTTTATGTGGTCGCTCTTCGGTTCACTGCGAATGAGATCATTTCTACAGCTCACTCGAAGGCTGCTGGATTACAGGTGCTTCAAACTTAAGCTTCATACTGAAATGAAGTGAGATTTGTAAAAGAATAATTTTGATGATAATTATGAGAATAGTGTTCAGGTAATAGAAAAAGTACTTGAAAATATTCTCGTCTACTATCGTATTAAAATTGTTAATGACCTGATAACTGGACTTTTTTTTTTTCATTTCCACTCGAAACGTACAGACTGGCAATAATTAAAAGAAGCTGTCGAAATTTTGTTTGTGGAAATAAAAATATAGTCTACTAACAAGGTCATTAACAATACAAATTGTTTTTAAATGTGGGAACCCTTCGGATGAACCCTGTAGTTCAGCACCTACTTCAATGTTAATACTTCTCTCAAAAATCTGCATAGACAAGCAATATCTCGTCCTTGGACTAAACTATTGAATACATTTAACCGCGGCACAAAACACAATGCGATGTCCATTTTTACGACGAACGAACCAAATTTCGACAATATGTTTCGATAGTTTGCTTTAACTTATTTAATTCCTTTGATTTATTTTATCTACAATTTATTGATTTCTCATTACAAAGAACAAAACATTCCCAAGTTTGAACGGTTCAGTTTCAAAAGGACTTAATTTAACATAAATATTTACAACATATGGCGGGTCTTAGAGCCCGTGCACCTTATAAAGGCCCTACAAAATATAATACAATGATGCGAGAAAAAAAATGATGGAAGAGAATGTTATTTTTTATTTAAAAAATCTAGAAAACGCTGATAGAACAATTTTTCCAGAATTTTTTAGAAAGTGCTCATAGGAAAAGAGGTAGTTTGATAATAGTAGTTTCGAAAAAGTCGTTTATTTGATTTCTTGTACAAAGGCTTCATCCTTATCTTTCTTATATATGATTGGAAACATCCCTTCTGTTAAAAATCAATAGAAAATTATTATGAGTGGATTTAATATTATGAATTTAAAATGTGGATTAAAAATATTATAATAATTTATGTGTGGATTTAAACGAGAGAAGTGAAAACATATTGATCAAATTAATTTGCAAAATGAAATCAATGGTAAATAGTGTATTGGATAGTGTGAGGAGTGATTGCACTTCTGGTTTATATGGGTATTCACTCCATTGTTTTACTGTCCAACATTGAAAATAGTGATCATATAAAGCAGTTGAGTTTGCAGTGGTGAACAAAGCGAGTCTACGATAGGTTTTCTTAGGGTACTTGCGTTTCCCCCGTCTTTCATTCTTCCCCAACAGTCAAACAGCCACATTTCTCTCATTCTCATCTCTCCATTCTTCCCTCCATAGCCACCTCGGATTCTGGTACCACCTTTCTTGAACCGTATTCCAAACAATCGTCATTATACGGTTTTTTATTATTTTCTTAGTTGCGGTTTTTTATTATTTATTTCTGGACGACATCTCTTTAAATTGCCACGGTGCGGCATGCCCGTCCCCACCCTCACCACAGGGAAGTGGGTGTAATCTTCCAGCTAATGTCCCCTTCTTTTCATCTCGTCTCTCGCCATACACACTCATCCTACCCACACTCTTCGCAAATCAAAAAAGTTTTGTCTCTAAACTCAGGTTCAGGTTAGTCTCGATTTTCTTAGCTTCTACTCTCCTTAGTCCTATGATAAAATCTCTTCTTTCCTCATTAAACAAGTTGCAATAATAATTGTTCCCTCTTCTCGTCTCCTATCCCGTACACACATTTTATCTTCAGTTTTCATCTAATAGAGTTACTCCTTGAAATTTCCGTGCCTGGTCAGCATTTCTAGGACCTTTCGTCAGGACCTTAAGTATTTTCTTTTACTAATTTGCAAAACTCACATTTCTTAAGTACGTGTATACCGATCTTCCTTTCTATGTCTTGCTCCAGCGAGTCTGCCATGCATTGATCAGTTCTCAAGTGATCTTGCTTTGCGCCCTTCTCTGGCGAAAGCGCCATATCAAATTCGTAGATACATATGTGAGAGACCATCTTCACGCTCATTACCCTCCGTGTTGCAGAGCCTCGGCCGGTCTCTGCGTACAGCGGTGGCGCTGCCCTGCGGGGAAGTCGGCCGCAGCCCGGACGGCGCGAGTGCGTGGCGACGGCGTCTTCGCGCGTCCGGCTGCCGGGCGTCGGAGTGCGCGGCGCTGCTCACGCAACTGGAGGGGGCGTTGGCTGCGGCGCAGCGACGCGTCCGCGATCTGGAGGCGGATTTGGAAGAGTGCGGGCTGCGCGCTCCACCGGCCGCGGCTGCAGCCGGCTGCGCCATCCACGGTGCTCGCGCCAGGGTTCGCGCGGCAACCACGACGGCAGCGTCGGCGTCGGCGTCGGGGGGCGCTCCGCAAGCCTACATCCGCGCCAGAGCCTTCTCTCATGCCTACGTGCACCCACCTCCCATGCACGCGCTGCAGCACCCAGCGCACGCGCTGCAGCATCCAGCGCACGCGCGTCCGGGCTGGGGGTGGGGGTCGGTGTCGTGCCTACCCTCTGCTTCACACACAGTGCATACCAGGTAGGTTTCCCTTCCCCTTTTTCCAATATCTAAAAATAATTATAGTGGGAACGTGGTTATTCTCAATATTGGTTGTTATGGATATTAAGTAATTGTAGTTAATTATTTTGGAGGAAAAATATAAATGGACAATTTTTATTATTATACACAGTTTAATCCTTAAAACATTTATTTTGCGAGTGAAAAATTGATTTATCACCGTCGTCTTATATTCGATTTGGTTCCTTTTATAACAAATGTTTTGCCTCTTTTGTGGGGGCCCATGATCCATGCCACGTGAGGGCCCTGCGTGACACAGTCGTCAGTCACCTACAATTGAGCAAAACATGAAAATAATACACTGTTTCGGTGGTTACCCCGTCAATGTCTTTTACACTAATTGAAGAGTTTAACGCGTTATGGACTTGAAAGTATTTGAATAGTGAACTAGCTGATTCGTACAGTTTTGTGTGTGTGTGTGTGCGTGCGGTTTCCCTTTGTTAAATTTAAAGTAGACAAAAACAGCTTGTTTATGTACAAAAACATGATTTTACTTGTATTCGTTCCTGATTTTTATCTAAAAATCAAAAACATAACACTTTAATACATCCTTTTAAAATCAGAATTTCCAAAAATCCTTTGATGGTAAGCCTGTACAATACATTAATAATATCCTTTCAACATTTCAAAATCCTATGAGTCATATTTCTCCTTCTGCTTTAATGAATGAGTTGGTTATTCATGACAACGCCGCAAATATTTCAAGTTTCTTTTCACCAATATAAATTTAAAACATCGAAAATTTCAGAAATGTATTTTTAGAGATTTTATTTAACAATTTAATATAAACAAATTAAAAGACCATCTCATTTAGTTCCAAAAATATAGCAAAAGAAATGTACCATTCCTTGAGGTCCATGTCCCCCCCTAACGCGAGTCATAAAAAAGAATTATGCAGGAATTTTGTATAGATTTTGTACAATTTCGTTCAAGCAAACTTGAATTTTGTACAAGTCGCGGTCATTAGTTATTAACAACCGAAAGGGGGGGGGTTAGGGAAATATTTCGCCAGCCCGAATCCACGAATCCGAATATTGAACTCTGCTATTGTATTCTTTAAATTTTGTACAATTGAAAATGTTAACTTATTTTTTATAATAAATAATGACGAAAATGTTGCCAGCAAGCCCTAGCTCTTATATCTTAATTTAGTTTTTCATCTCGTGGTCAATGAATAAACACACAATCTGTGAAAATATCCGAATACCGTTTTAAAACACGAGCTTTGTAGAAGACGAGCTGAAATTAAGATTTAACTACAAGAATTCTCTATGTTTATAAAACTGATGCATACCAAATTGGTTTCCCTTCCCCTTACACTTAATAGCGCCTAAGACACTTAATAGCGCCAAGCCCGGACCAATATACTTTTTTTGCTATTTTATTGCTAATTTGTTGTCCAAGAAAAAAATTTGTCGCTCTTGCTGTTTCCGAGAAACAGTGGATACTCCAAATTGAACTTATAATTGAAATGTTTTTTTGTGTACTTTTTTCGACAAAGAGGCCTAATCTATTCCCATATATTTTAGATCAAATAATTATTTGTTATTTACTCAAATTTTTCGTGTGTTTTATCTCNATTAAGATTTAACTACAAGAATTCTCTATGTTTATAAAACTGATGCATACCAAATTGGTTTCCCTTCCCCTTACACTTAATAGCGCCTAAGACACTTAATAGCGCCAAGCCCGGACCAATATACTTTTTTTGCTATTTTATTGCTAATTTGTTGTCCAAGAAAAAAATTTGTCGCTCTTGCTGTTTCCGAGAAACAGTGGATACTCCAAATTGAACTTATAATTAAAATGTTTTTTTGTGTACTTTTTTCGACAATGAGGCCTAATCTATTCCCATATATTTTAGATCAAATAATTATTTGTTATTTACTCAAATTTTTCGTGTGTTCTGTTTTATCTCCACACCTTAGTTCGAAAATAGAAAAATTAATTTAATTCTCTTACAGACGTTTCAGAAAGATTGTAAATTACATTTCGGAATTTAGAACAATTGTAATGTATAGGAATATTTTTTTTCACGTAGATTTTGTCGACTGTATAAATGACATTTTCTAATGAATAATCTGGCATTCTTCTTTATTTACATATTTAGTAGAATGTTNATAAGAGACAGTGCCTAGACTGGTTACAAAATTCAACATGTTTGTTAAATATTGAATATTTTGTTTTTTAACAGAAATCATTATGTGTACAACTGGTGGCCGGGTGTTGTGAACACACCCAAAATTGCTTTCACTGCACTGCCATTCAAAGTCCTTTGACCTGCTACTGCACCCTCTCTCCTTTGACACTTGGGTCTTGGGGCCAGCGTGCGCTGCGTCGTGCCAGTTAGTTCTAAGCTAGTAACCGACCAGGGCACAGCGTTGCTCATTTTATTTCATATTCACGTATTTGTTACGTTTTTTCAATTAAATTAATATACTTTGAACTAATTTATTTATTCCCGTATAAATAAATTAACAATATTCATCGAGTAGAGCATTACTATCGGATTTTTTCTGTAGACCCCTCACTTTGAACTGCCGTTTAAGACACAAAAAAATCATAAAGAATAATTAACATCATTAAATTTGGCATGTTCCTCTGCATATACACAATAACAAATTGTTCTTAGAATGAATAATTCTGTTTAAAAAACAGAAATGTTTAAAAAACACGAAATTTTTAGCTTTTTTATCTATTCGTCGAATTTACTATTTATCATAAAATAAAATGCGTCAACAATTCTTCTTCAGCGAATAATTACTATTATGTTTGTGACAACATTTAAAAATTTTGAGCCTGTTCATTCAAAATATAACGAGTTATTAACTTTTTTTCAAAAACATTGCTAAAAATGACCAGGCACATTTTAAAGGAATAAAATTTATACTGTCGCCTGCAGCAAAATATCGTGATAACATGATCAATCAATTTATACGTTTAAAACTTAGTATGTATCCACAAATAAGTGATAAACAGAACTATGTTTTCATTTGGCGACCAGCGGTGCTGCTGCCTAGAAGTATAGTCTGGTCCTGCTGTTGTCGCACGCATACTGCTACACTGACTGGAGTCCACGGCTGAGGTTGTAATATATCGATTAGGCGAAGGATTTAAACAACACTTCATGTCATAACATTTTCATCAATTTCCCTCGCTTCTCAAAATTTCATTCGAAAAGTGTTTTCAACTGAATAAGAAAGCACAGAGAGTAAAGGATGAGGAGACTTCAAGAATATGTCAGCAGAAGGTTCCAAGTAAAAGCAAGCTGCAGGCAACAGCTCAAGAAGTCATAAAGCTATCCACAATCACTGACGGGTCGCGAGGGGAGTGAGGAAAGAAACAAGGGATCCGTACACAAAGGGGCTCTTGACACAACTGTGCAAGCCATGAGCAAACGAGATAAACAATAAGTTAACATCATTTTCAATTGTTGTACAAAATTTAAAGAATACGAAAGCAGTTTTCAATTTTCGGATTTTTGATGGGAGCTGGCGAAATATTTCCCCAGCCCCCCCCCCTTTTCGGTTGTTAATAACTAATGATCACGATTTGAACAAAATTCAAGTTTGCTTGTACAAAATTGTACAAAATTCCTGCATAATTCTTTTTATGATTCACGGGGGGGAGGGGGGGAGCTGGGGACATGGACAGCATTCTTTGGTACCAACGAAAAATACTTGAAAATGTTTCTATCTCTTCGAACTCATTAAAAAATGAAATATATAAAAATCCAAAGACCCTTTTCTAGATACTTAAATTAACAATGCTTTCATACAAAAACTGAGATAAAATCTATATTAGTTAAAATAAGATCTTTGCAAAAATACGAAAAAATCACACTTCATTTTAAATCTCCTCATAAAACTCCGAATTTCATAAAATACTTTATCGGTGCCCATTCACAATATAAGAGCAAAATCCTGTCAAAATTTGAATTTATCTTGTAAAGTTTTCTGTTTTTGCTTTGATTAATGCGTCAACAAGGACAATATGCTGTCCCTGTCGGGCATTCCCCGGGAGTATCTGTTGTTAAGATGCGAGTGAATCTTCCATAGAATTTAGTGTCGTTTCAAAGTACATTAGAAAAGGCATCTACAGTCTAAATTTTATGTTGCTAGATATAGTTCTTTAAACTCTGCGTTGATGAATGTGTCTGTCTGTCAGTCAGGACAACGCCGCTTATAGAGAGAGATTGAGTAATAAATTCTAAGTGTAATAAAAAATACAATGTAGTTATTGATTTCATCTCTTAGAGGTAAATAGTTCTAGATTTGTTGATACCGCGTATTGTCATTTACATTATTCCTTAATTTCTCGTCAGAAAACTCCGTTCTCACGTTGCGTCAATTTAACACATTGGTATGTCCAGTGTAGGTTGAAAATTAAGATGGAAATTTAGAATTATTTGTTTTCATTTTCATTCAGAATTTGACAAATAAATTTTATTGTAAAAAAGCAGTTGCAAACTGCGCATTGAATTGAATTGAATTGTGTATGCAACTTAACAATTAAACTGCGTATGCAATATTTAATTGAATTTACAATTCTACGAGAACTATCGCAAGTTACCTGAATCTTTTTGAACTGCGTGAACGTACTGAGCACGACGACAATCCTCCATATATTATCTTGTACAGAAATGTTATATTTCACATTGCGTAGTCCCTCGTGTAACTTATCTGTAAAAACATATCTTCGAACCATGATGGTTCCTACTTTCTTAATATCTATAACTCCTTCTAGATCTCTCCCCGGCCAATGATGCTTTCATTCGAGTAAAATTTAAATTGCCCAACGAGATTTGCATCTGAACGTGGTATGATACTTCACAAATGATTGGCAAGACAGTAGTCACTTGGAGTTCCATAACAATGGGAAGGACTGCGAAAGAAAAAGTGAAGTTTCCTTAACCCTCTCTAAAAAGAATGGTAGCTCATGTTACTCATTGTGTTATCAGCTTCTCCTGTAGCAAGTGAGTGCTCATTTCTTACCTGCCTCCCTATGCATGTTGGGTGGCGATACAGAATGGCGAAATAGTCACTTTAAACATGTGAAGTAATTCGGAAATAATTTACAGTTTGAATCTTACAGTTATGACTACTAAAAGTTATTTCATAAAAAAATTTAGCATAAAACTTGCTTGGTTTTCAGGCTTCATTAACACATTTTGAAGTCTTTTAGGAACACTTGTGTACACAACGTCACAGTAAGTAATAACTTCCCAATCCATAGAATGCGTCCTATATATAATCATGAAGTTCGTAAGGGGTCTTAGGTTTTTTCGACTCCCCGTGAGATAGAATATATTCGAGGAGTAACTGACAGATGAGGTACATCTCCGTACGCACCCGTCTTCACAATCACTCCTCTTTAAAAACCTTCCTTCAAATAATCGCGGACTGCAATGGTGTTATGAAGTGGGACGCAATTGTGGTGGAAATAACAGCAACAAGGTGACAATTACGCTTATTGTGAGTGAATAACTGAGCAACTGAGTAACAGGTCAAAAATGCACAAAGAAACTAGTCCAGACAGGTCGGTGTATTTTGCATTATTGTACGTATTACATTTTTATGTTGTTAATATGAATATTTAAAAAGTGCCTAGTGATTTTTGCGACACCTTGTGTTTGTTCAGGATGGAGATGGAGAAGGGTGCAGCTTTATGCTTCCACTTAGGAAGTTAGTTGCTGTACATTTTAGCAACGAACTGTAATTCGTTAGGATTAATTCATTAGGACATCTGAAAAGAAAATTTGTGATACATGTAGTAAAGTTAACGGAAAGAAGACCACTACTTATATTAAGATAAGGTATTAATTTTTATTTTCAAGATGTGTTCGAATTTAAAAAAATCAATTGATACAGATGATGAACCTATATCTTTTCGGAATCGCAAAATTTTCTAACACAATTCATTTTTTTCCTATGAATCTATATTATGCTCTCGATTAATGTGCTGATTTCTATTCAAGTAAAGACAACTAGCTAAAGACACAGACCCACAATCAAAGAATCAGAACGAACAAACTTTGCCTCTAGTGTTTACATGTGCCTCCGCACAAAACATTTTCTTCTTTCAATACTTTAACAATTATACTTAATAAGAAAAAATGTTAGTTTTCGTGGAAGTTGACTTTCGAGATTGTAACTAAAATGCGTTACATTCAATTTAACTATTTTATTTCATCAAAGGTTGGTTTCTATTCATCAGAATGCGCAAAGCAAAAGCTCACTTTGCCGAAAACACCTTCAATCTAGCACTTGCTCCGGCGTATCCTGGATTTGCACCCTTCTCTAAACACAGTTTTTTTTCGCGCATCGCATATCGTCGCTTCGTCGCGGCTCGTCAAGTTCCTCCTCGATTTACGAAGTGGAACGAATTGGGCGCCGTGAGGAGGAGGGGAGAGCGGAATTCGTGAAGCAGCCAACACGACGGACGAATGCGTTCCACACAAGTGGCGCAGCGTGCCGTTCTTCTTTGTTAGTGACCGATCGAAGTTTCGGCCGCAGCAAAACAAGGGATTCAGTGTATCACCAGAGTTGACAATAGCTGTAATTACATGAATAGTCTAACAAAGCTGAAGGTAAAATAGAAAAAAACAATTTCACTTAGCTCTATTAGTGTTCGTCTGATCCGGGACTCAGCAAGATACAGATGAAAAGTCTTGTATATTTCAAACAATAATTTTTTCAAATCTGTAAATAAATCAGAGAACACTGCAATTAGTAGAACAGCAATAGACGTTATTGAAGAAGGCTAGTCTCAAATGCAGTATTTTTTTTTCAATATGAAAATAAATTGAAAGACATATATTAATGAATATTGCATCATAGCACAGGAGACTAACCAAAATAAGCTTTGTAGACAAGGGTTTCATCAAAAGTTGTAAATAAACACAAGAGGAGCTCATTCAACGTCAGGCAAATCAAACTAAACAACAAATTCTTTTAGAGGCGGTTCGAGGAATTGGAATAATAATATCGTATTATTAAGTACATTACTCTACAAGACTAACCAACCTTACAACAAGAAATATAAGACTGGAATAACGGTATCGACCAGAATAAAATAAATGTATTTCTTCAGAAACTTATTGACTTAAACAATTAAAACTTTCTTACTTGAAAATACAAGATTACTTGTCCTGAAATAAAGTAGCATTGTAACAAATAAACACTTAGACCAGTGAAAAAAAATTACCATCAAAACTGCGTTAAAAATTATGAATGGTCACGAAGAGGACAATAAACTACTTTTCTCTCTGAAAGCAAGCAAACTCATTAATTTCGATCAAGTACTCCAAGAAAACAAAAAAGAGAAACACTCAGGTCAGGATAGGGTTACAGATATATAACAATACTTAATAAAAAACAAAATAATTTGCATGCTTCAATGCAATTATGTTTGTTAATATTAAAAATTGATTGGTCTAACGTCAATATTCACTTATCAATTCAACTTGTGATGTACAGCACCATCGGGATCATTTAAAAAGATAAGAGTTTACTATCGGAGGAAAAGAATGTCGTCCTAATGACTTTTCTGAAAACTAAACTCTTGTTAGTGAAGACCTGTCAGTAGGTTAATAAACAAGGGCATCAATTCACTTTCCATCAATAGTCTTACCAGTCACCAAACAACTGAACGAATACCTCTTGTCACGTTAGGGCAGACCGCACAACATTTTATTGGGTCAGAATAACTTCGATAACTACTGAAGTGTCCAACATNGTTAGGGCAGACCGCACAACATTTTTATTGGGTCAGAATAACTTCGATAACTACTGAAGTGTCCAACATGTTTCATTTTTATCGTGTTTATATCTATCGTCTTATCGTCTTATTCCTGAAGTCTACGAATCCAATTTTTTATGGTTAATATTCCTCTTTGTGAACTTCAGTGAAGACAAATTAAAAAAAGAATGTTAACTTGTAAAACGGAGATATTAAGTGTAAAACTTTTGAAAGTTTGTATTTTTGAGACATTGTATCAAAACAGCTATTCAAGTCAAAAACCTCAAATTTACCTCCTAAAAGTATCTATACGTACTATTTTTTCTAAAATATTCAATTATTAGCTTCTTATCTTTCAATCTCAAACGAAATCAGCAAAAGGACTTCTGTAACTTTACTTTCATAAACTTCAAGGTATTATGATAACCCTCAGAATAGATTACAATTAAGTAATTTACTGAATTATTGTTTTAGGGTATGCTATTTTGAAGTGATAAGTATTTGATTCAATGTTCTACACCAGATATGAGAGGAAGCTAGCCAATCGCAAAAATCACACTCCTGCTGACACATTAATGAACTCCAACGGTAGAAGAAAATTTTCAAAAATAAAATTTGTGCATTTTTCGTAGTTAGTAAATGGTACTACATATAGAAAAAAATATATAATAGGTCGATCAACCAGTTTAATTATATTTCAACCACTTGACATAAACATATGGACCCACTTTACCGTGGATACTAATTTAAATACAGATTATACTCGAGTAGCATTAAGCTCATTTTTTATTTCCCATATTAAAGAACAGTTGTTTGTTTACACTTACTCGCCAGGTCTAAATATTCCAATGGATTGTAATTAAATCAAGTTTCTCATTACAAATACAAGAGTTTCTTAAGCTTCTAAACGAAAAGTTGTGAGGATACAATACCCACTTGCCTCTGCAACTCCAACATTGTAGGAGGCCCGAGTTTGGTTCTCAGTCTGTCATCATTTTTACCTAATCAAAGTAGTCACACCTCTCCCTGTACAAGTAACACGGAAAAGATGTGTGTGTACAATATAAAATTCCTGTTCTTTTATTAAAATGCTAATTTTAAAATAATATCCGACATAACGAGTTTTCATCCAGCCATCAGACTCACATCATTCACTCAGTCAGTGATTAACGTCTAATCAAGATAGAATCAAATTTTCATATTTATTTCACTTCACCTAAAAACGTTAATAAATTTTGTATTTCAACTGATAGCCACAAACTTGTTTTATATTGTAGGAATAAAATAAATCATTGAATAGGCTGAGCAGTTATTGTCGAGTCAGAAAATATCAGCCCTGTCAAAACATTCCGGAGTATTCCTGACTTCTATATGTCTACGTTGCGATCCTCTCTCTTTAGATAAAACGTCAAGATGAAATGTTCCGAGTGTCAACTTCATGCTCCTCCGCTCTCAGTTGCAATGCTTTCACATAGCAACTCACTAATCAATAATTTACGGGAGAAGTTTTCATTTCACTCTAGCTCTGTCGACGACGTCTTTCATGGGCGATGTTTACTATCCTCTAGCTATAAAAAAAAATATTCGATGCATTCGAAATATTCGTCAAATAAATAGAAAAATTGTATGCATGAAATATGTCAGAAACATAGGCACCTGCAGAATATTTGACACAGACGTGTGATCTCCCATTTATTTGTACTTAAACGATTTTCACACAAAAATATACATTAAACCAAGTATTTGTACATAAAATATTTATACTTTAATAAATCGTTTGGTGTATTCCAATGATTAATACCACTTCATTCAATAAATTAGAAGTGTACGAAATTGATGCGAAAGTACAGTAATAACTAGTCCAAGTTATACTCCAATATAGATATTTATTACATTGAGGCACAAGCGAGTTACAAGTTATACATATGAGGTACAGTTACATACTGAGTGCCCGAACCCCTCACCTCGCCGTCGTCACATCTCAGCTCCTGCTATGACACGTAGTACACAATTGCCCCGCTTGATGGTAACACACACATTCATATATATCATGACAAGTACAGTACCTATTCGAAATTTCGATCAATCAGCACAATTTAGTCACATATCTACCTCTATTGTACAGTGGAGTAATTAGAATGATCGGAGGCGAAAAACATTCTCTAAAAGAAGCTTCGGCTTTCATCTTCGTTTGTCACGTGAATAATTTTTTATTTATGTAGTCACGTAGATTTATCCACATGACCTGACGAAGGTGAAAGCCGAAACAGTTTCTGCAAATACCTGAGTAACTTTTATGAGTTTTTCTTTATTTTTTAATTATCTTTAAAACTTTCTAATTGATATGTGAGTACCTGTGTTTTAGATTATTTTGTGAGGATGAATGGTGTTTTCTTCTTCTTTCACGATTGAGATACTGAAATGTTTTTCATTTCCCTTTTATAGTAATGTAAACCCATTGATAGCTCCCACTCAGTTGTTTTTATATTAATAAACAATTTTTATATCTGTATTGGAATGCGGATTGCTTTCAGGGACCCCACAAGTCCCGCTGCTGCACTCTCGCGGCGAGCCCCCAACTATCCGGTGGAGCTCTCGTTTGATACTCCCGAATTCTGGGGACCTCCTCTGTAAGTGAACACTGGATTTATTCTCGTAACATCAATAACACTTAATATCTGAAAATACCCGAAAAAGTACAATGGTTATTGCTCTCAATGAAGAATTAAAATAATGATTTCTTGTGTATGATGGACAGATATTTTTAGGTGTGTGAGGTGTATATTCACTTTGTACAATTATGCCCCGAACAAGTGGATCTTTGTATAGTTGAAAAGATTCATCCTAACAGGGATATCTCATATGTAAATGTAGGCTGTGTCCAGCGGGGAGCTTATGAAAGTTCGCCCCCCACCCTCCCACATCAAGTGGGTTTTTTAATAGAACGTAGAAATCTTTTAATATTGTAAATTAAATTAAATTATTTTCCGTCATATTATTCTGGGACATATCTCAGTATATGCATCATTTTCTGACTCAAACCGTTAAACTTCGTAACAAATCGCGGTAACATTCCTCATTCCATTCCTATTGGCCAAAAATTGAGGTTCCAAAAAGTGTTCGAAAAGAATTATTTACGAGAAAATAATGAGTCAGTAAAAATAATCAACCATTCAACATTTCAGAAGTCAGGCACAGAAGGTTTCCCAGATTAAAATCCATATTAATTTTATTTCTGTAAACTTCGTTAATTCCTTTATTTTAGTGACTATTATGACTATACTTTCCCGAGACTAATGTTCTTTAGTCCTTTCTCTCAGATGTTGATTATCTATTTAATTATTCTTATGAAAAATCGGATCTACAATAATCAGTTGCATTGAATACGAGAACTCAAACCTTGACATGAATGTTTTGAATGACCCATGAGCTCCAAGTTTTCAACAATCCGACACAAAATTTCCTTCCTCTTATGTACCAACATTCAAGTCGAAATGTGCGCCCCTTTTGGGGGTTCTCCCTAGAATATCCTGAGTATATTTACGTGTTGGTGTCGTCAGGGAGGAGCTGCTTCACCCATTTCTAGAGGTCTCAAGTAAATATTCTCTTCATATAATTTTGGAAAATTTTGTGTGAATCCAAGAAAACTACTTAATATTTACTACTTATTATTTACAAATAAGAGCGTAGATTTAACACATTATTTGCCAGATGAACTGGCTGCTTGGACCCACCCGGAAGAACGCCTCTACCGAAAGTTTCAAGCTCTAAGTCTTTTGGTTTCATCGCTGCGCGGCTGACAAAACAAATCTTATAATTAAAAAAAAAATAACAATCTATTTTAAATTTCGAGAAACTTGTCCTCACGTCTACAGGTGCCAAATTTTGAAGCCCTAAGGCTGGCGTCACACGAACAGTAAAAGTGTGGCAATGTCGGACGACAGAACGGGTGGTTCTTGAGAGGGCACACGGATAACACGTCGTCCGTTTCTTTAAACGCACAGTACAATGCATGCGCTGAGGAGACACCGCCTGGGTATGACTTTCTCTGGGTATCTCCTCAATGTAGATTTCAATAATGTTCTGAGCACATGCTCAGAAAACAAATATTTGTTAAAAATACCGCATTAATTTAATTCTTTATTATTAGTATTTAAATTTTTGTTTGCATTATAATAGAACCACCTCCAACAAAAATTTAACTCATCCATTATACCAAACAAAACTGTATAAACATTTTAAAAAGTCATGTTTGATAAAACATTTTTAATTATTTTACATTTATACATAAAATATACTTTCAATTAAATTGACTAGCAAAACGAAAAAATTTAGCATAGGTCTACAATTACAAAAGTCTAATACACCATAAGAAATAGATTACACTACCATAAAAAAGTAAGTATTTTATAATGGAAATTTTCGCCTATTAATTTTCTTTCCAACTCTTATGTATTTTCAAAATCCGGAATCAGTGCCTTAGCAATCTCTAACCATGATGAATATATTTTTGATTTATTCTTATAGATAGAAATATTCCACAAAATGGACGGTTTTGAATTTCGTTGATCAACATTTTGTTCAAATATGGAAATTTTGTACCATTTTCACTGAAATATTTCAACTTGTGTAACTCTCCAAGCGAAGAAAACTAACCACTCTAGAATGTCGCTATTGACATTGGTTTTTCCCTTGCGACCCGGTGTGCAATGCCCTTTTCCTAGAGCACTCCTCCATTATTGGGTATTTCACAGTAAACCAGCTGGGTAGACGGCTGCAGGGTTGCCTAGTAAGCCAATATTGAGTGCAATTTTTCATTGCGAATCAACAATCGATTTTTAACTATTGTAACGTACTTAAATGTTAATATATGCTTGAAAGATCAAAATAATTAAATTGATTAAAAAAGTGTTGATTTAGATTTTAACTATAAATATGTTTTAATTTTAAATTACGTCGTAGAAAATGTTTGTAAAATATTCATCAAACATAATAATAGAATGAATTCTGAAGTACATAAACAATATTCCAAAGAAATGTTCTTCTCAACGTACGCCCTGATGTGCTGAAATCGCTAAGCGCGCCTCGCTCGCAGCTCGGACGGTGCTCTTTAAAATTCTATAATATTTTGCTATGGTATATTATGACCTACAGCTAGGTGAAAAAACCTTATGTTTTAATATGATGTAGGTAAAATATCCCAACTCGAATCTTGCTTACTTAACTTTTTCAATTCAATTCACCAACTCGTAAAATCACACACGAAATGTTTAACAAATTACCACTCAGTTAGAAAATAATTTACGACTTTCTAACTCATGTCGCTTTTACGAACAGTAGTTGAAAACTATACTGTTAAAATTTGGAAGGGGTATATTCATAAATGATTGAAAAATCGTGAGTTGAACGAAAAAAAAATACTTAAAATGAGCTTGCACATTTTCGGCTTCAAAGCCATGTTTCCCCAATTTTATACAAAAAATAATTTCATATTCTGATTCAGCACCCTTGAAATCATAAAATATGTGACTATTTTGCCAGTTATTACGACCATGATTTTTTATTCCTAGTTCCCGCCCATGAAACTGTCGTGCGTTTGTAGAAGAATGTCGCAGGTCAGAAATGCGTCGTCCGACACTTTTACAGTTCGTGTGACGCCAACCTAAGGGTTTCGGTCTGGTAGTTATACAGCTTATCCCCAAAATCTAAAAAATGTAATAAATAAAATCTCAATTAAACGCAGGGCTAAGGCAGGGGTGCCACAGGGCAGTTGCCAGTCACTCCTATTCGGACTATAAGCAAACGACGCCCCTCTTTCATCTCACAGTCAACTCTTAATGTGCGCGGATAACTTCGCGTATTATGCGAGCCGGCAAACAGAGAACTGGTAGTGAGATATTTATACTAAACGTGTCGTCTCCTTCCCTAATGGCTGTGTACATAACGCCTCTCCCTTAACCTGGACAAATGCGTTACGGACAAATTTACGCGGAAACATGGAACACCGGGCGACGTATCCAACAGGCGGCGAAGAGAAGTTGGGCGTGTGGCATCTCGCAACACGCTCACAAACGTCGTTCTCGGCCACACGCATCTCCCTTGGTCCCCACATGTCAAGTATCTGGGTGTGAAGCTCGCTTGGAATCTTTCTTGGTGACCTCTCATCGTGTACTTGCGTGGGAAAGTGTTATCCAAATTCCAAATACTTCTCCCTCTCTTACGCTCTCGTGATCTCAGTCCCTTCAAGAAAAGACACCTCCTAACCGCTTGCATTCGAGTAAAAAATTTAAGATAGAACCATGGAATCGTTTTGAATCCCTTTCTGTAGGCCCTGAATCTGATGTTGAACCTGTACCAGTATCCGAGATGAGTGTTGAAACTTCACGGAAAATCATTGAGGATGTGTACTTGGAAGTTAGTAGAAAGGTATTTGGATACATAATTATTCTAGAAAGGAATGGATGTCTGATCTATGGGAGGTAACGAACCAGCAGTCAATTTAAGTACAGGTATAGGTGGGAAAGTGGTGTTGGTTAGGACATACCCTAAGGAAACCTACTGGAGCCATTGAGAAGACGGCACTTGACTGGAACTCACAAGGATCTCGAAAACATGGCCGTCCGAAGAAGACCAGGATCGAGGAGGAATACCTGGGAATGGAAAAGACGTGGAATGAAGTAAAGAAGTTGGCCAACAACAGGACCCGACGGAAGTGTTTCACGGAAGCCCTATGCTCCAAGAGGAGCGACAGGAAGTAACGCTAAAAATCGCTTGCATTCGGCCAACAGTCACGTATTCTTTGCAGGAGCTCCAATGACGGCAGTCAAAGAAGAAGTCTTTGCAGGCGCGATCTCTGCAGAGTGTAAGATCGTGCGATACGCCCTCAGACCTCCTCCACGAAGTCAAAATACAGACATGTACGCCAGTATCCGCGTGTCGCGAGCGCTGCCGAGATCGCGCGGCGTGCCTCCCGGGCGCTGGAGAAGGCGTTGGGAGAGAATGCACCGGCGAGGCTCCAGCGACTGCGGACCGACCAGCGGAAGGTTACACGCTTCCTCCGGGAAGGCTGGAGGAGTTGCTTCAAGCCAATTAGTTAAAATTAATTTTATGTTGTTGTTTTTGGTTTTGTTTATTGTAGTGTAAGTTTATTTGTTTATTTACAGGTTTCTTTTTATAGTTTTATAGGTTCATTGATTTTTAATATATTTAAAATGTAGTATAAATCAAATATTAAATAGCCCTCTTCCTAAAACCTAGGGGTTCAAAGAGACCGCATGAGGTAAAAAAAAAGAAAGTAAACAAAGAATATTTTAGTGCTTTTAAGGCTGCAAAGCCAAAGCAAAACCCACCTTTCCTACAATGTTAATAATAACAAAAATTCCTAAATGACTTCCTCCGAAAAAATTATGAACGGCGAATGAGGAGTTGAGACACTACGTAGACTAGCGGTCCGAGGTTGAGTGGATGTGAGGTAGATGGTGCCAGAGACAACTTGTCGCTAGCGACCGCAGAAAGCAATCGCAGTAGCAGAATGGAGGCAGTCCGCGTTCTGGTTGCCTCGATCATAGCCCGAGGCGGCGGACGGCACGGACGTCGTCTGCGGTTTGTTACATGGGTAGCGTCCGCGCATACTGCCTCCGCATGGAGAAATGCTTAATTCGATGTCTGTTTTTTTCCTTGTCGCGGCGCGGGATATACAAAACGCAATGGGAAGAATATATCAAGCAAAAGGATAACTACGAAGAATTCCAAGAATATGTCCATCAAATTCTGACAATACGAGAAGCGTGTAAATTACGATAGTTTCACTACCTCTACGAAGTTAGGGGTGAAAACATCCCTAGGACGGTCAGACGTCGATGGACAACCGTACCATCGGACAAAAGATGTAGGGGTTAAAGAGAAATGATAACATTATGCGGAACCAAACATGAAGTTGCATGAAGAAACAGAGAGCATAATAACTAATTATGAACCATAAGGCGGTCAGACATATATAGACAACGTCAATACATTGAAACAAACATCAAATAAAGATTATATATAACAGAGACATTGTTGGACTATGTGTTTTCTGATAACGAAATTCCTTTTCTTATGGTTTATGATAAAGGTAGTTTTTTGTTTGTAAGTATTTTGTTCTTGTGTGCCACCTTGATTCCCCTGTAGAGGGGAGTATTCGGCTAACGTTCCTACCTCCGATGGAGGTTTTTACTGACCGTAAAGCCAGAATACATATAAGTATATATTATGTGTGTGTTACCCCCTCCCCTGAAATAAAATATTCGGTGCACCCATGTCGATAAATGCTCGTTGTTGCAGGCGTTCGCGCTCCAGGGAGATGGCGGAGATCGAGACGGTGCTCTAGGACGAGGAGGGCGGTGCGGAAGCGTTGTTCCGTCGCCCGCCGCCGCCCCAAGTGCCTGCCCCCTTCTGTCTCGCCGTGCCCCTGCGCTTGCCGACGCCCCCTGCGCCACCGGTGCTGCCTGCACCGCCGCCAGCACCGAGACCGCCGCGTGCGCTCGCCCCTACTCTGCCACACCAATGCTCGGCCGAGAGGTTCTGACTCGCTTCGTGGTCGCGAGGAGGACCGAAAGGAGTGAGAAGCTCGTGAAACTGTTCTGGTGGAGGGAGAACCAAAAGGTTCCGATTCTGGCGAGAACAATTCAGAAATTGAATTAGAGACGACTCACAACTACAAGCAAGGGATGAAACGTAGCGTGTGAAATTCTCTCGAGGAATTTTGGGTCTAGAACTTTGACGCAATATTTTGGTCAGATATTGTAAACGTGGTCCAGATTGACGTGTTGCTACCGAACCGTACTACTGGAGAGAGCCTCCTCAACGTTTTGTCCCATTCTACAGGTAACGGAACGTTACCTAGTTCGTACTGAGAAGTACAATTAGTTGAACTCGGAGATTGGGGTTGCTTCGGCCCCAAAACAATATTGGGAGTCGCAAATAATTCTTGTTATAACGTGTTTGCGATTTAATGGAAGAAGTAAATAAACTTACATATAATTTATTTCTCTGGGTAGAAATAACTCGGCAAAACTTTTCTGTGACCAAAATAC
Source organism: Laupala kohalensis (assembly GCA_002313205.1). Taxonomy (NCBI): domain Eukaryota; kingdom Metazoa; phylum Arthropoda; class Insecta; order Orthoptera; family Trigonidiidae; genus Laupala; species Laupala kohalensis. The sequence goes on along the minus strand of NNCF01125970.1, from coordinate 20,998 downwards.
AAATCTGTGAATGACACACAAACTTGGTAGATTTCATCTCGAATAGCACGAGAAAAGAAAGATCATCTCAAATAATCTAGGAATGCTCTTCAACGTATTTGGTCATTTCAGATGACTCAGAAATAATTTATGAAAATAAACCTCAATTTATGAAAACATGCGCAATAATTATCACACGATGACTCATCTGATCCTTGTACCGAAACAATCTTGTGTTCAAAATAAAGGAAAATTCGTTATGATGATATTACCTGCAAGAGAACGTAATATTTTTGATGCAACGAGTTATCCCGCCTCCGCTCATGTAAAATTTGTGAAACACAATCACTGGTGTATACTGAAGTGTGCTATCTTTCCACATCCCAAACCTTAGGGGAAATATTTGAAATGGGGCATGAAAGCATTAAAATATTAATTAAATACCCATGGCTGGTTTTAAAGTTGTTGTAACGGTGTTCTAGTTTCATGGAATAATTAGAATTTATAAATGAAAGCAGACAGTCATTCGTCTTTTTCTTACAGTTATCCACTCAAAAAAACATATTGTTTTCAATGTTTCATGTACTCTCTGCTTCAAAGAAATTTCATCATTGTTGTTTCTGATGTTTGTATAATGTAGGTACAAAAGACAGCGATATTCATATATTCATTAAGAAGGGAACCAAAAATGCCCTTCAGTTTTATTCACCCACTCTAAATCAAACCCATGATTGTGAGAAGAGGATTCAAAGTAATTTCCCGTGCACAAATTGGAAAATCTAGATGCTGAAGAAGTTCAAGTAAACTTTTCTCCTTCTAAATGCATCTGGTGCCTAATCTAATAACCCCTCCTTACCTGCTGAACCAAAGGACAGGAAACTGCTTTGTTTATCTTCCAGGGATGGAATAGACAGGGTACGATGAGGATGGATGAGTTTATCCAATTCTCTGTCCACCAAAGGGACAAACATCCTCTTGAAATACGTATTATACACTCACATTAAAATGATAAAAACGAAACCATTGTAAAAACTGTCTAATGCTATCATGAAATTCATGTAATAAAATATTAAATATATTCATAAAATAATGATTACTTGTGTCAACTGTGCTTAGGTACTCCCTCAGAACCATTTTAGCACTTCCAGTGTGCTGAGGGTGCCAAAAGTTGAAAACAATTAGTTGATTTCAAAGTGTTTAGAGTTACCTAAAAAGCACCAAACTTACAAAATTTTAACCGACACATTTGGCAAAAATGCTTTATAGTGAACCTTCGTATTTAAAGGGTACATGTGAAGGCAGCTAATATAAATATCAAGAGCCAGTTTTTTGTTGATTTTTATAAGTCACTCACTATTATTCAAAACAATTTTTGTGTGTTTGTATATCTTTTCTGAAAATTTAATGTAAATAAATTATCACCTGTCCACATAATTCCTGTTCAAAAAGAATGAGAGCTCTAGTATCACAAGTAGTAAGAGAACCTCGTGTCATGAGATCAAAGTTGGTAAGGTTGATAAGCGACGAGTTTTCTTGATAATAATATCTCAAATTAAAAGAATTTAAAGACTGAAAATAAAAATATGTATGAAGTGAAACAGTCCTTTCATTGAATGTGAATATCTATTGACATGGGAATAATAGATGGTGACCTTAGAGAAATCAATCATCGTGGACTTACAAAGCCAGAAAATGAAGAATATGGTAAAACATAAAAGTTTATTGTTTCTTTGCTCTTCAGATGAAAAGCATGGTTTTAAAAAATTATTGAAGTTTCTGTACTTACTACTAAGTTTCTGTACAATAAATGTTTACAAACTCCTGAGTACATACAAGTACATGTGTCAAAATCAAGCTTTTGATGTAAACAATATTTTCTTGTCTTCTCTTTCTCAAACTTGCTTTTAAACTTACCAGAAGAAACAAATTACAATAACATTAAGGTATCTGAGTGATTTACCTCACATTTGCATGATGTACAATATTTATATTAAGAGTTATAGGAGGTTCTTCATTCTTTAAATTATTTTAAATAAGGCAGACATTTCAAAGCAAAGCATAGCATACAATTTTTTGATACTTCTACTTAAAAAAAATTATACTTGAGCATGAAACTTATGTTAAGTATAACTCTAGGATAAGAATTCTTACATTTCATTCCCTATTTATTTCCAGATTGATTTATAAGAATTTTTTCTTCTTCTATCATTAGAATACATATGATTGTGATAAAGCTAAGTAAATTACTTTTTAGTGTCTCTCATCAAGTGAACTATTTCATTACTCGTCATATGACATAAATTCATTCATGATTCTTATACTTCAGTAGTTGGAACTGATACCCTTAACTTAATTCAAATAGTACTTTTACTCATAATTTAATAAGCATATGAAAGATTAATTCTTTACAGTGGCATTTGTTTTATATTTAATTTGATTTTGAGGAAAAAGTATTGATTTAGTCCCACTGAAGATATTGTGACTTTACGGGTTGTTATTAACAAATCACAAAAAAATTAATTGTTATAAACAAATTTTTTTAATTTTTAAAATAATAATTACCGTAAATGTATAATTCTAACCAAATCCTAAGGGTAGGGAACCGAGTACTCACTCCTATTGGAGCCACTTACAATAAAAACACTGCACTCTGGTGTTCGAGCAACAAACAAAACACTTTATTATTCATAATTATTCTAAATTAATTAATACACATAAAACTGGTAAATGGTCATAATGCTACACATTACTTCGCCTACTGCGCTCTTGGAATGTCTGATTGAAAGTACATAGTACTCACCAAGATCTTCTTGATTGTGGGTTCCTCTGTTCATTACCCTCTCCTTACAATTAAACACTTTAACTCTTGCACGGCCTACTGACATTTAGTTAACAATTTATGGTTTACAAGGCCGAAAATAACTAACAAATTCCTTCTACACGATTACACAATACACAAGATGTCTCGTGATGTAGGACTGGATGAAGACATGGCCAATTTTGTGTTCCTGGAATGGACTCCCGTTCTTCGTGCCTCGTTAACGTTCGTTCCCTCTCTTCTGCCTAAGCGATTTTTCCCCTTCCATTAACTTCCTATGTCTGTCCCGTTTCAGGGTATCCCGACACTTCGTACTAATTCGTTATTTCGTCCTTTGCAACATTTACTGCTATTATTTGTTCACTGTATTAATGCCCTTCGCATGTCCTCTGACGGATCACAGTGCAACTTATTTTCTATTATCTATGCAACGACGATGCCTTATCTGACTTAANAATTACTGGACCTGTTCGAGTCCCTTACTCGTCTGTTCGAACTTTTTCACTGCACGAGTTCCCATTTGTCATTTTCAATCACACGATTCTCTCCTTCACACAAGACAACTTCATGTACGCGATGATGTTCATGGGATAATTAGTCGCTATTAATGTTCGCACTTTTCACGCTCTGATCTATGCATTAATTGCATCGAGTTACAGTGGTATTTGTTTCCTGATTCTTTTCGGAAAGCCTCACTTGTGCCTTACCATCACCGCTCTGCTCTCACTACGAACTGGCGTTCATCACAAATTTCTGCGTGCGATCACGAACGCGTCCTTACACCAAAAATTCTCAGTCAGTTTATCAAAAAGAACTTTCTCGAAATTTTTCACTGTCTCATTAGAAAAAAATAATACTCTCTAAATCTCTGCACCGTCTCGATAAACAAATAAAACTCTCGCAAATTTTTTCACAGTCTGACGAAACTTTCACAATCTTGTCAAATTTTTAGTCTGGCTCATTTTTTAGTCAAACTCGCACATTTTTCTCTCGTCTCACTCAACAAAAATGAACTCTCGCAAATTTTTCCACATCTGACCTCTGTGCCCTATTTTTTATAGACAAATCGCGTCACGTGACGTTCCCTTTCCTATAATTCCTTCCTTCTACTACAAGCCCTTGGTTCTTTTCCCCTTCTTAATTTTAATTGGAAGTTTCCGAAAAGATGTTAGTTGCTTTTTCATGTTGCCAATCACACGATTTAGCTCTTCCCACCGTGGTTTTGTATTGGTTGTTCCCACTCTCTCTACTTCCAAGACTTCTACATCTAGACGAAGGTCTGTCGGCCATTTTGTTATTTGTACTCTGCACATCGGCTCTGAGCGGCATGCTTCTAAGATCCCATCTTTTATGGCTAGGCTACCCTCTTCGTTTGTCATCATCCATTTTTGCTACAACTCGTAACGTCCGTCGGCCCTCCTTTTGAACTCAAATTTTTTTATTACTTTCTTTTGAATTTCGCCATCGTGTGTTTTTGCTGAACCCATCGCCCCAAAATTTCACATTTCAATATATTTTCTTCCCTTGGCGATCCATGTCTCAAGAGACATGTACCGTGAGCCTTCTGGTCGCTTGTCACAAACGTACACCCACGTTGCTTTGGGAAATAATATTCCCTGACATCTGCTCTTTTTCGGTGCTCTCTATTGTACTGATTTTCGATGCTCGTTTTTCTAAAGATTCAAGTTCAAACTTGTCTGCCTCTGACCATGTGTCCTCGTCGCTCTCCCTTTGATTTTTTCAAATAATAGATTTTATAACTTTTTTGTACTCCAAAACGTTCTACAGAACCTGTGATGTCGCACCGCCACTACGCTTCAGACCACCCAGGTCTCTTTCTGCTAGCTCCATGTTGACCCATGCTTTTATATTAAATAGTATGAGAACGTGATATTGAATTATCCATTAATTCAATCCACGGTCTCAATATCAATGTTGAAATTGCAAAAGAAAATGACTGATTTGGTATATTAGCTCAAAAGAGGTTTCAAAATAACTTTGAAATTCCAAAAAACTATTTTAAGATATGATTAAGAAGGTATATTACACAAAACAAAATCCAATGTCAGTCAAACTTACAGCAGAGAGTTTGAATATACCATCAGCATAGAAATTCTCATTGCCTGACAATGGAGAAGATAAAACATGTTTTGAAACGTAGATATATGCTTGCATGGGATTGTTTCCTGTAAATTTTATTGACAGCAAGAGCTTGGTAAATAACTATTAGGAATAAAGGTATTATTGATACTATTAACAGAAAGACAAAGTTCCCATAGTCATAGCAAATTAAATTGATAACTACCTATAGGAATTTTAAAATCGCTCAATTTTTTAGAGAGAAACCAGACATAATGAAGGAAAAGAAATAATTTATTTTGTGCCGACTTAGTGATTCTTGAGACAATAAACTAATAATGGTAAGAAATTAGAAGAGGATGGAAGTGGGTGTTTTGGAATGGGTGAAAGGCTAAGTGGGGGACCTGAGATTAGATATGAAGCTAAAAGAGAAACCAAGTGTTGTTTCTCAGACAGTCTTAGATGTAAGTCATTCCATCCTTGACAGTACAGTGTGTTTGTAAATAAAAGAAAATATGATGCTTGGGGATAATAAATGAAGAGGACAAAGCTCATAACCATAAATTGGTTCTAACATCTACATAGAATTAATGGCAGATCCAGGATGTTTCTCAGAGGGAAGGAGCGAATGAGCTCCAGCAAATGGATCAGTGGACTCTACATGACCCAATAACAAAATTCTCAGGCTTTATTAAGCAACTATTTACTGTTTTAGTACTTTTAGAAGTTAACATATCAAGTTGAAGTATTAACAAATAATATAAAATATGAGAAATAAGCACTATATAGTATAGTTTTATTTTGAAAAGTGGTGGTGATTGCTCCCTTCACCTCTCCCCTGGATTTGCTAGTGCACAGGATACACCAACACGCAGATTTTCTCTGAAAACACTTGGTGATAAAAATAATATTTGGCTGACAAAGTCTAAATGTTTTCTCTCAGACCAAGTATCACACCGATGTGTATAGAGTAATCCATTGAGATTCATTTCTGTAGCCATTTTTGGATATACAATTCCAGGAGTCCACAAACCATCAGTAGGGAACCATGCCTCTTGAAGGAACTTCATCTGTTATTTTGAAACAAAATTGTTCATTTTGTTTGCATTGATGGTTGAGGAAATGATTTGTTATGCAAATTTAGTTAAATTGTTGTTTCCAGAATATTTACCAAGCAGTATCTATACAGCAGTATTTCTAATGTGTCTATTTCCTGGAACCACAAATTGGCTCTGCATTCTCTTCAAGCACATATTCAGTTATACTTTTCTTGTTTAGTTATTTTGATTTAAAAATACTGATGAGTTTCCTCTTTAGTAGCCCCTCAAAATATCAAATTAGTTTGCAACTAGAATACAACTTTGAAGTAAATATCTATATAATTGCAGAAGGATGATTGGATTACAAAACATTTTCCCAATTCTGATTATACGCTCTAAAATTCACAAATTAATAGGGAGAAAATAGTAATATTCAAGCATTGTAATTGATATCTAGGAACACAATGAGTGATGAATCTAGGGAAATTAGCACTCATGCCGTGTCCTAAAATTGCTTCCCGGCTGAAATATTTGAAACTACCTAATTCTCACTTGTTTCAGCTATATTGAGTTTTCATTAGTACAAATGACCTAACAAATAAAGAAAGAAAAAATACTAAGTTTTGTTGCATTTATATAATAGGTTTAATTTTTGAATACACATGTAAATATCTAATTCTTGGTTTATGAAATGTAATTTACTGCTGCATTGTTTTTCACTATAAAATTGTAAAAATTGCACCGCCTTGACTATTGCACCTAAGGCACATGTCATACCTGCCATCCCTAGAAATGCCACTGAATGCAGTACTCTACAATAATTCAATGAAGTACAGCCCTTGAAGGTTACCTCCTCTTTCTTAAATATGGTATTCTTAAAATCTCATAAAATGAGTGATCTAGTGCAATAATAAACAAAAGGAAGCATCATTAACGACTAAGTGGAGTCGTCTTTGGAAAGTTCACCTAATTAAATAGTAAGCTGTATGTCAAAGATGAAATAAAATAGAAGATATATGAAGGGATTATATACACCTAAGGAATTTCACACCATGAAGTCTTGATACCACAATGATGTATAAATACATTATTCCCATGATTATTCATTAAAATTGGTGTACCTTTCGGAGCGCATTGCTAGGGACCATGTCAAGTGACCAAGCGNNAAGATTCCATGAGACTTTTTGTGAAGTATCAAGTGTATCAAATACATTTCATAATTTATTATGTTTAATATAATTTCCTGACTTTCCTAAACACTGATACTGGTAAACCATTGTGATTTGTCACATTGTTTCCTTGATCTATGTATATCAAATCACTTCTCTGAGACCCTAGAAGGAAGAAAATTACTCATTCATTTCAAGAATCAAAATGTGAGGGAAGAAAAGTAACAAATAGGTGTTTTCTACAATGTACATCCTTCAAGATTTTACCATCATTAAACACTAACAGATATTTACACGGTAAAAGAGAGAATTCTTTCTAGGAATATTTGTCTTTTCTTCTTGAGGCTATTAGTCATTTTGAAAGATTTTTCATTTTTATAGAGGTTATGAAAAATCAAGAGAAGATTTAAATGGATTACATCATATGCCAGAAAAAAAACGAATTACAAAATGGAATGTTGATGAAAAAACTATATCATTAATATTTGACAGTTGTCATTGATGACCAGTCTGAAAACTGAACCCAAGTTCCTTGCTGAATAACAGTTATTTTGTAGCTGTAGCAAACACCCTGTCCTGATTGCCATTATTGATAGACACAAATCAATCCACATCATTTTAAAAAGTGTAGAATACCAAGGTTGATAAGAAGTTCAACCTGTGTGTATTTATTATATCCAAAATGAGTAATATCTCAAATTTGAAGATTCTGATAATTAAAAGAAGCCACTAAGAGAGTTAAATTAAATCTGCTACCTTGATATACAAGTTGCTTTTCTCTAAAATATTGGTGTTGAAATGAATTTAATGAGAAAATGAATACTTTCAATAGCTGAAAACAAATTTATGATGCAATTTTTTTTATTGAAATGCAATTTTTTCCATTTTATTTTTTTGTGTCATTTAAATAATCTTCAGGAAGGATGGGTTATTATGTTTAGAGTAAAATTAGAAGAGTTTATCTTTCCCCAATGCATTGAAGATGACTTAATTAACTGCTTGTGCACTTTTCTTAGATCATTTAGTATCCAGTTCTATTGAACGTCAAATCAGGGCTATCTTGGTTAAATGAAAAAGCTCTTAGTTAAGAAATTGGTATTTTCTGCACAAATAATGAATAATTATATGTTTAACCTGTGTCATTTCCATAAAAATAAAACATAACAACTACAGCTATATAATACAGCTATATTTTTGTCCCAATCGAAAGAAAGATAAGCCTAAGTGTAATTTTTTTAGAAAAATTGTAACAAAAATCGAACTTTTTTAATGTCCCAATCGAAAAATAAATATACTTAAGTATCCAAAAAAATTCAATAATATTTTCAATAAAAAAATTTCGAAATTTTTTTGTACCATTTATATNAAAATATATGTACCTAAGTACCCAAAAATTTTTCAAAAAATTTTCCGGAAAAGGAAAAAAAATTTCGAAATTTTTTGAATGTCCCAATCGAAATATATATACCTTATTACGCAAAAAATTTACAAAAGTATTTCCCAAAAACAAAAATTAAATTTTTTCCCTAATCGAGAAATATATATCTAAGTACCTAAAAAATTTCCAAATAAAAATTTGAAACTTTTTTATTGTCCCATTGGATAAATATACATAAGTCCCCAAATATTTTTCAAAAATTAATTCAAAAAAAAAAAGCATTTTGGAAATTTTTAGTCTCAATCGAACAATATATATAAATACTTAAGTACCCCAAAAAATGTTCCATTTTCTTATTTTCCCAATCATTAAATATATAAAACTTAGTACCCAAAAAATTTCTAAATTTTTTCCAAAAAAAAAATTTCTAAATTTTTCTATTGTCCCAATCGAAAAATATATATACCTGTTCACAAATAACACACAGAAAATAAGCTTGAAGACTCAGCTAGAAGCAAGCAGCGTCCGCCTTGTAGACAAATACATACAGAAAATTAACTTCAAGACTCCGATTCTCCTCACAACTGCCGCTTCTGGTTATTGAAGCAATGTTTCACAAGAATCAACGAATGCAATATGATCACTCCAATAAGATATACACCTATTGTTGAAGTAGAATTAATTTGATTGGTACTTATAACAAACAAGATTTCATTGTCGTGAAGAATTACATTGCCTAGCCAACAATATTCAAGTAAGAAATACTTCACAGTATAAAGAATGCGAATGAAAAATAAATGGTTCAATATGAATTATGAGCATAAAACAATAATATACGATACAATACGAATCCTTTCTCCTGGGCTTTTAAGAACCTAGAAAAGCAGCCATAATAAAAAACATTTGAAGATCGTAATTGACAGTACACCGGCAGTCGCGCTGCTACGCCGTAATTCAGAACTAGCGTTGAGACTGTAATTGTCGCCTCCGGTCACTGGAGCGCCCTGGCCGCGTACGTTTGAACTATGTGAGCTATTACACGCGTAGGCCCTTCTTCATATCACCTCCTCCGTCCAGAGACGTGAGGCTACTGAAGAATATTAATATATCTTCAAGGCGGGAGCTTCATTTTTGACGAACTGCGCACGCGCGTGTTGCACCTGTACGCAAAAGGTGTCCGTTCAGTCCAGGTGTNTTTTACTCAGAAGTCCTCCTGCCTCCTGAGATTTTTCAAATATTACAATAAATGGCAATTTGATTTGTCCTGGGGAGTTGTTTTACAGTAGTTTGTTATTACTTTGGTAGCAAACAAACCTTTTGAACGGCACGTATATATATTCCCTTTGCTGTTTTAACCTGTATCGTACGGATTAACCCGTTTTGATCTGGAAAAGTCTTAACAACTCTAGCTATTTTCCATTCAAAGGGCACGGGAGAGTCTTTCAATAACCGTTCGTTCAGTCCAGGTGTACTTTCATCAGTTACCTGCAAGATCATTTTCGAAACAATACCTAAGTACCCAATTTTTTTTGAAAAAAGTTTCCAAAAAAATTTCCAAAGTTTTTTGTCCGAATAGTAAAATATATATACCTAAAAACCCAAAAAATATTTTCTACAAAGAATAATTCGCAAATTTGGTATTTTTCCCAATCGAAAATTATATATAACTAAGTACCCTAAAAAATTAAATAAATTTTTGAAAATATTTTATTGTTTTAATTGAAAAATATATATAGTACCCTAAAAAAATTAAAAAATTTTTTTTTTAAATTCGAAATTTTTTTATTGTTCCAATCGAAAAATATATATACCTAATTACTAAAAAAAATTTCGAAAATATACTCCCAAAAAAATTTCGAAATATTTTATTGTTCCAATCGAAAAATAAATATACCATAGTATAAATTTCTTTTTTCAAGTATACCAAAAAAAAATTCGAAAATTTTTTATTGTTGTTACTAACGAATGACCATTCGTCGTAAACACAGAAGGGATATATGGGGGACTCGTGTGTTTCAACGAGCATGAAGATTATGAAGTATGATTCTTTGTAAAACACGCTTCAGATTCACAAATGCACATTTATTACAATTGAACAACATATATACATATACTTTCCTAAATTTACAAAAGCAGAATTACAAGATTGATCCTGGATTGAAAAAATTGAAGTTAGTTGTTGTGAGCAACTAACACTCTGAGAACAACTTTTTCTACAGAGTGTGAATATATTTGAACATAAACAATTGTTTATGTAATATCCCCTTCAATACACCTTTTCCCAATGTAAACAGAATTACGATATGATAGTAGACAAGAGTGAAGTGCGATCGTAGCTGATCTGCACAAAAACAAAAAGCCCATTGAACTCAAGTTTTTGAGAACATCCCCCCGTCATCTACGAAAGATACATTTATAAAGTTACCTGTTGTTTAATTGAAATAGGTTATTAAAAACCATGGAAAAATGCAGGATTTTAAATACATCGGAACAAGTTCTCGATGTGGTCCTCCCTTACGAGGAATAATACTTATTTGTTGGAATAACTTCCTTGTAGTAATCTTGCTCCGGCTGCCTTCAGAAGTCTTGGCTGAGGTCTTCCGTCGGGGTGGTTGAGTTTTCTCCAGTTCGGCCTTGTGGCTGATAAGCAAGTGGTTGAAACTAGAGATTATTATGAACGAATATGTTCAATGTTACTTTGCTGCGAGCGCTGCACCATACTTTGGATGGTACAGCAGTTGAGTGATTTGCCACAGGAAATCAATTTTAAAAAAGTTCATCATGAACACATTAATAAGTTGACTGATGAGTATAAAACATTATACTCAGCGAAATGTCTAGACGTCGCACAACATTGCGACAATAAAAATAAAGTACGTGTTGAATGATAATCTAGAAATGAACACTTTACGAACGTTTGGTTCGTAACAATTGTCCGAATTATAAAATAGATATACCTAAGTTAAAAGACCTATCCGAAAAATTGTAATAGAAAATCGACTTTTTTTAATATCCCAATAGAAAAATATATAAACCCAACTATTAACCTAATATTTACTGAACCTAATATTTTCTAAAAATCTTTTCAATTTAATTTCCGAAAAATTTCTAAATAAATTTTACGAAAAATATAAATACATAATTACTAAAAAAATATTTTATTGTTCCAATCAAAAAATATATGATCCTAAGTACCCAAAAAAATTTCAAAATTTTTTTCCAAAAAAAAGAAAATTTTTTAATGTCTCAATCAAAAAATATACAAAACTATGTAGCTAAATTGCCAAGCATTTTTCAAAAAAATTTCTACTTAAATTTCGAAAATTATTTTTTGTTCCAATCGAAAAAATTATCCAAAAATTATTCAAAAATATTTTCGAAAAAAAAACATTTTCGTAAGTTTTTATAGGCTCATTTGAAAAATATACATACTTAAGTAACCAAATATTTTTCAAAAAATTGTTCCAAAAGAGAAATATTTCGAAAATATTTTATAGTCCCAATCGGAAAATGTACATACTCATGTACCCAAAATTTTTCAAAAAAATTTACGAAAAATAATTCGTAAGTTTATTATTGTCGCAATCGAAAAATATATATACTTAAGTACCCAAAAAATTTTCAAAAAATTGTTCCAATAAATATTTTCATTCGATATATATATATATATATATATATATATATATATATATATATAT
>NNCF01125969.1:1481550-1491879 GCA_002313205.1 Laupala kohalensis | reverse complement strand
CCTATTGTGCATTAGCGTGAGACAGCCAATGACGTTTACTGTTCTACACTGATATGGTACCAAAGTTGTAAGAATAATTTGCTATAGCAGAAATGAGAAAAATGCTGATCTCTTTATGATGCTAATGTCTTACTTTTGTCACGAAAAATCTATTGTTAATGCATTTAATTTTATATTCAAAGATTGTATGGCTGAAACATATTCAGCAATATAGCTATATCATTTTAAATTCTATGACCGCGAGTTATCTGTAAAGGAAGTTATCTGTATTATGATTCAGCAACAAAAATACTTAAGAGTTGTATGTCGTAAAAATATTTGCAACATGTAAAATTATTTGCGAATATTCTTCTTATTATTATCTAAAACTTTTTAAAAACAAGTTTTTTTCAATTGGCAGGAATTAGATACTCCAAATTTTCACAGATTAATGTTTCTGTTTTTTTTTCTATTTTACATTTAACATTTCAGAGGTAAATGATTCTGTATCGTTGCACTCTCACTGCTTAATCTGCTACTTTTATACTGGTTTGTGGGATTAAGAATTCTTGCTGCATTTTATAGCAGCGATGGTGACTAATTATGCAAATTAATACAAGGAAATAAATTTTTCTGGTTTTTCTTTGAATTTTTTTTCATTCTTTCCCGTTAAATGAGGAGTTTTCTGAAGAAAGAGTGCAATAAACGACGGATAATTTTGAGTTTGGTTTATTGTAATATACGTGGTTAAAGTACATCAAATAAATTTATTTACACGCGACCACCATTGTCTTTATGTACAGTTATTTGAGACTAGCAACGGATTATTATTATGGGATAAAATTAGAAGAGTATAATATGTATTTTCAAAACATACTTCACTGTAGAAGGATATTTTACAGAAAATAAAACAATAAAATATTATTTACCAGAAAGATAAGTTCTGAGTTAAATATTATTTTGACGCAACCAAAATAACCAAGTCCGTATGGAACCTCCACCTGGCCTGATCCGGTGAACCTGGGTCACATCCCCCTTCCATCTACCAGCATTGGAGCAGCCTGTGAAAACTTGGAAGTCGAGGTGGGTGGTGCAGTGGATAGCACACCTGCGGCCAAAATAAGAGCTCCCGGGTTCGAGTCCCGGTCCGTCGCAATCTTCACCTGGCTGTTGACGTTGCATGTCATTGCAAGGTTTTTCTTACATTTGCAATGCATTTGTAAATATATAGATTAGCAGTATAATAAAAGTAAAATATGGATTCATAAATATTTTCAAAAATACGAAAGCATGAGAGGAAGATTAGAAGTATAAGAGAACAGAAAAACCACTCCGATTGATGAAACTGTCACGGCAAACAAGCGGGAAAATGTATCGAATTATGTTATAAGTATTTTTTAAATGTTCTTTGGTATTTGATGTACTATTGAGGAATAAATAAATGTGTGATATGTGTCTCGCAAAAATTATTAATACGCGAAGGTTGTTGACAAGATTTTTTCGGAATCGTTTCCCTGTCTGCAACATGGTACAGTTGTGTTTGGCTTCCAAATTTAGAATACACTGATCATTTGTTTAATTTTAAATTTCGGTTGTTGATATGTATAAATTCATATTGACAGGTGTACCAAATTAATTCTAATACCCTTACTGCTGCGGTGAAAAAATAACGCAATTCGTTTCAATTGTCTTCTTTAAATACAAATATATTAGTTGACGGTGAGGTATTGAAAGAATTTACTTATATTATTAAAGGAAAACATAGTTTGAAATATATTTTATTCTATTATTTGTGTACTTTTCAATGATTTTTATAGAACTCGTTATCTCGCACTGAAGATGGTCGCTACGCGGTCATAAAACCTTCCTGTAATAAATAGTTTAGAAAGATAAACTACGTTTCCCTCAATAATAATGTCTTCCACAAGTTGTAAATTGTAACAAGTGTTTTAGTAGAGTTTGAAATCAAAGAAAATTAGCTCATTTAAACAAAAGAGAATTTGCGAAGAATAGAATTCAGATGTGAAGTCAAATGTAAGAAAAATTATCTGGAAATACGAATCCAATTCTTAATCGAAATCTGATTCTCTAAGAATTAAAGTTAAATTCCCTTTCCTTCTTCCCAATGACCCATCACAGAATTCATTTCATGGTCCGTCTCATGTAACTGTCGCTTTCTTTGGCCCTCTTTACCGAGTTCCTTTTTCTTTTACTTTTTTATAATTTCTTTCCAGTTCAAAAGCTAATACGAATACGATTGTGCAGCAGGACACGTCACGATATTTCAAATGATGCGCGTCTTCGACCTTCACATGACTTTTATTTCCTTGTTTCCTTTGTTAAGGTACAATTAAATCACTAAAATACCTGATTTCGGCGAAAGTAAACCGAGTAACATGTACTTATTATGATTTTAACTAAAAAAAACCGGTCATTTCAATGAGATAATTGCAACTAAAAGTAACGGTGTAATACATTGCGCCTTATGGAGGAAATATATTTACAAAATAAGACCAACTTTTAAATCACAAAGTTCACTTTGATTTCATCCCGCTAAGCAGGAAATCAAATCTGACGCTGACACTTTCGGTTTCGAGATCCACACTAAAACTGAAAACTAAAACTAAAAAATTAAAAATTTCAATGAACAAAACTCAAACTGGCAAAACAAGAATTAAATGTATTCCAGATAAAGAAATGAATCTATTTACGAAAAGTTTGCTCGTTTTGCTTTTGGAGAACATGATAATTTTTTAGATAAAAGTGTGTTTCTATAATTTATCAAATTATAAGTATCGATTGTTAAGTTCGGAATTTGAAGAACAAATATATTCGAATTTTGTTAATTACAATGATAAGTCAATGGCTACCGTAATATTTCGGTCCAAAGAAAAGAGAAGAAAATTTGAATGATGATGAGTGGATACGTGCTAGTCGAATCTCAGTACGAATAGTCACAAACCAAGTTGCGTATATTTCAATTTAACCCATATCTTCAATCATGAAAGTTACGACCACCACTTTATACACCCTTACTCTTTTTTCCGCATTGTTATACGATCGGATACATCGTTTCAGAAAGTCCACAATCAGTCGCAAGCCTTACTTAGCGTCTGCTTACTTTTCTCTTCCTCCGCGTCTCATCCTCGTTTCGTTAGGGGATGGCAGCGCGGTACAGAAAAGAGGAGATGCGCGTGGCACACGGCCGCCAGCGATAAGCCTGCGCTCTGCAGGAGGACTGGAGAGAGATAGCGGAGCGTAAGCTGACTGCTCGCTTCGGGTGACATGTGATTAAATTATTCCGTTCTTCTTCTTTTTCTTCTCCCTCCCCCTCCACGGGGCAATTTAGAGCAGAAGAGTGTGTGTCGAGATGGAATCAGTTCACGTGCGAATGGATCTAATTACACAGATGGGACATTCACGCGTTATAGATCTCAGCCGGTTAAAAAAATTCCTACTTGACAATTCTCTTTTTCAAGTCGTTTCAAGTAATGCAGAGATATAGGAGTAAATTTCATCCGCTACGTTTCAACTTCCTTTTCAACTAGTTATGTAAATCATCGTGTATTTGAATAAAAATAATTATTTCATCCAGAGATCAGTTCCGTAACAAAGATGTGATTCAGAACTATTCCTTCGATGGAAAAGAGTTATCTGAATCGTCATTTCAAACGTGTTTAGAAGAAATTGGAATGTACATAAAAAAGTTTTGTATTAACTATTTTCTTCTATCATTTTGATATTAAATATGAAATACTATTTAATTTATCCAAAAGTACAAGACTAATGTTGGCAGAGGATGGATTTCTCATACATATGAGAAACATTCGTGGAGACATTATTGATGAAACACCTAAGGAAGTCGAAAACCTGTTGATGGAACGTATTATTGAAATTGAAACCTTACAAAACAACCAAAAAGGTCGTGTCTTAAATAAAGTTAATAAATGAAGTTTAAATACGTTACAGTTAAATTACGTTTCATTATGTCTCTAGCAGACAAAAAGTGTTTTGTGCTATTATTTGGCTCTGTACCCTTCAACCATATTACTTGACTAAACGTTTCAATAATTCCAAACACATGAATTTGTACCTAACTGTGGCTTGGAAGTTTTTCTTCCTCATTAGAAGAATATTCAGTTAAAGTCAAAATACTTCATAATTATTCAATTTGTGCGTGCGATGAAATCAAATGTAATCAACGAAATTTTGACAAGTTTATAACTCATTATGAATTTAAAAAATTAACTCCAAATAACTATTTTACTTTCAGACAGGAACATGAATTTTCGGTATCCACAATTCAGCACAAAAAAGGAAAACCTTTCTCTTAATTTAGAAATCTCTTAGATTGCGGTGAACCTCACCGCCAGGTAACAGATTAATCATGTTACGTCGAATGAAAATGGGAGACGGGACCGGGATTCGAACCCGGGACCTTGAGCTNTCTCCCATTTTCATTCGACGTAACATGATTAATCTGTTACTTGGCGGTGAGGTTCACCGCAATCTAAGAGATTTCTAAGTTTGTGAACCAGAAATGGAAAATAATACCCAAATCAAGCACTTCCTAAGGGAGTCGCCTCAGATGAGGAATCTAGTCTCTACGAGACCACCTCAGAGGTCTTTGGGTTTCACAAGGTGAATGAGAATGGTAGACGGGCCCGAGAGGCGAACAGGATGGCGCAGTTGGTAGGCGCATGAGCGCGTAGAGCTCAAGGTCCCGGGTTCGAATCCCGGTCCCGTCTCCCATTTTCATTCGACGTAACATGATTAATCTTTCTCTTAATGTAAGAATCAATATAAAATTTAAAGAACGAGTCACTCTCGGGTGGAAAACATCGGAGGGAAAATGTACAAATAGTGCGTAACATACTTTCCGCTAATTACTATCCCATAGAATATGTTAATAAAAATATTAAAAAGAGTTTGTATCACCTTCAAGACGCAACCTTCCCATGATAATATGATTTATGCAGTGTTTCCTTATAACAAGTTCATAACTCCTCCGCTTCATAGATTACTTAAATCCGAGAATATGAAATTGATTTTAACATTTAAAAATAATAGGAATAATTTGATAACGAAAGGAAAAGATAAGAAAGATCGCATGAATACTAACAACGTAGTATACAAAATCAAATGTAGAGATTGTAATGCTAGCTACGAAGGTCAAACAAAAATTGGGTTAAGAACTAGAATCTAGGAACACAAAAGAAATTTCAAATCTATAGAAGAAAGTGTAGTTACCTCAGAATGCATTAATAATGATCACTTGATGAATTCGGAAAATACATTAATTTTGGACAAAGAAGTTAATTATTACAAACGTTGTATATCAGAAATGATATTTATAAAATATACACTCGGGTTTTTTAATTTACGCACATACACTGAAAAACTATCTGATTTATACAATACAATATTAAAACATGTTTGTGTTTCTGTTTTTTTGCAAACATATTTTGTGTTTATATTTCCGTTTATATCATGTTCATTTGTCCAGTTATGTTTATTCTTATAATTTGTTATTACTTGATCACCTGACGGCGACGTTAATCCACGTCAAAACGTTGTGAGGAGTTCTAAACAAAGAATAAAAATATTATTCGTCCAAAAAACTTTTAAAAAGTTTTTAATAATTTTATTAAATACCTAACTCGAAGGGTGTGGAATTACCGCAAAGGGTAACACAGATTTCTGTTTGTAAATTTTTTTTTTCCATCATAACCCAACCAACAATGAAACGGTGACAGAACATCGTAGACAAAAGAATCTCGAGATTAATGACTGTATTACCTCGCCTCATTTGTTTGAAGTGTGCGTGACTGAGCGTCAGTGAAGGAGTGAGTGTTGACGACGGGACTCGTATCGCGTGGAGGGCTCAAGCGTCCAGGTAACTAAACGTTAACGTTCTCTATCGTATGCGCTGTACGTGTTGCACTGGACGGCACCGCGTTAAGCAACTGCTTTGCTTACTACCGCCCCCGCGTATCGCACACGTTCAGCGCGAGTTGGACGTAAAAGGATGAGAGGGAGTGATTTGAAGACACACGGGATGATAATACAAGGTTCATAACAATATTAGATAATATTTTCCTATTTTCTGATTGTCTTGATATTATGTATATAAAATATAATATATATAAAATACAATACATAAACAATACAAATGGGTATGCGGTTCTAAATATTACAGACAATCAATATTCATATATCCTTTATTCACACCAATGTTTCGACACTGATTGGTGTCTTCATCATCAGCTTATCTACAAGTTGATAAAGATTAGTAATAATATTACACTTTTTTTTCAAGTTAAAAAGAAGAGTCCAAATACCTAACAAAACACATTACATTATCTAATGTCTTGCAATTTAATATAACATACCTTATTTCAGTTAAACAATACATTATATTCTTGAAGTCATTATTCACATATATACATAACACATTTCGGTGGTATTCCTTCACCTTGTCAATCATATATATATTTTTTCTCAATCATTCCTTTTTTTTTAGTTTTTTGTTTCTAACTCGAAACACCTACGCTTCTAGAGAAAAGTATTTGTATTACAATAATGTACATTAAATTTCCTACAAATTAGGTCATTACCGGTTTTTGTATCCGACGTACTGTTATTGCGGTAAAGTGCAATGAATTTTCTCCAACATTTCGACGTGGATCCAAAAAGACAACTTTTTCTTTGTTTCTTCCTTATTACTCGAAAATAAGAGACTTTTAGACGATAGTTCCCTGGGCTAAAATATATTTCGTTAAATTTATTTTAAATTATGTCTCTTAATTTTTTGTCAATTGAAGTGCTTGAGCACTATCCGCCGCGTCAGATCGCGTTTGAGTGTAGTTTGGACGCAACCACAAAGCTTAGATCAACAGTGTGAGCTCAATCTTTACTATATTCACATTTGTAATCATTTATCCAGTTAATATGTAACACATTACATACATACGTAAATAGTGAGTACGCTAATTATTAAATTAATAAATGTTAAATTAATAATACTTCACATATATAACATGATTTACACTCAACAAAATAAAAAATATATCTAAGGGTTGTGAACAAGGTACCCCTTGTTGGCTGCGTGCTTATTACTTCTAAAAAAAAATTTTGTTCAGCAATCCAATAGTGGAACAAGGTATAAGGTAAAATGTTGTTGTATTTGTAAATGGGAAATGTAGCGTGCTATTGAAGATTATCTACATGGAGCGATAGGAGGTAGGAGTTGGGTGGTAGGTCATTGTTAGTAGGTGGAGTTGAGTTTACCAATAACTTGGTCCAAGTGGAGGGGTTAGTAGAAGTAGTTAGTAATAATTGATACAAGGAGGAACTGGATAGAGGAAGGAAGGATGGCTTTTCAGTGGTCACAGCTATATGAACTGGGACATTAATGTGTAAAGCTACATATTTTGTGGCCTCATCGGGAATCGAACCCGGGAAGACTTGGTGTTGAGCGACAACACTACCACCTGCGCCACTAAGGTAAACATGGAAAAAGTGGGGGTACACGAATAGTGACGTGTGCAGTGTACGGAGGTACAGGACACCCATCACCTGCTGGTACGCGAGGGACTAGAAGAACCTCGTACAGAGTCAGACTTGTTTGCGGGAAATGGTAAGGTGATTGACGTTGCCAATTATTGGGAAACGCGGTTTGTTTGAATGTGTAATTAGTTTATTTAATATTTTAATTTTGTTTTAATAATTTTTAATGTTGTCGGGTTCTTATAGTTTCGTATTTAGGCAAAATTAAGTGAAATATTTGTGGTTTTCACCTAGTAGTTGGTGCTCCTGGACTCGAGGGTCGGATATGAGTTCGAATGTTATTTGATCAATCGCAATTTTCATGCACTCTTCTCCTTTTCACTGCGTCTTCAAAAGTCTCGAATATTCTTCCTTAACATTGCTTGGTTCAAAGGTAAGAAACTAAACAAACGGAGGAAGATAAAATGGTGAGCACGAGAAATATAAAAAATGGGAGGCGCCCAAAGACAAATATGTGGAAGGCAATAAAATAGCGGCGAAACCCGCAGTGCCCGGAAGTACTCCATCACCGGAGGGATGTTGTATATGATGGCAGGATAATAACAAGAGCAGAATTTCGCGAACTCCCCGCATTCCCGTGCGTTCTTCTTCTCCACAGAAGAACATGCGTTTGGTTGCGCTAGACTCGTTGCGAGAGTTCGTCTCAAAGAGAATTGCTAATGTATGAACATTGCTTGTACGGCCACGTTTACTTAGCAACCGCACCTCCGAAACCACGGGCTTCAGGGACGTGAAACGGGGTTCGGACCGCTGAAAAAAGAGTGAGCTGCAAGGCGCAAATGGACTCTGTGATATTTTCACGATGGAACAGAAAGTTTACGTTGTTAAATAATTCATCGAGAATTCTTCACTGCATCATTCATCAGGCAAAGGTATATGAATAATTTGGAAACACAAAATATAGACTACAAGCTGATTACCAAGCATTGCCCGGGATTTTTCTTACTCTAATCTTCTATTACTCGGGAAAAATACATCTATTCACGTTGAAAGATCAAAATACTTGAACTTACGGGTTATACAAACATGAACAGCTTTCTAATTTTTTAAATTTATAATAATACAAAACTTGACTGTTTACACTACACAATCTTGCGGGAGCCGCGCCGGTCGAATTTTCGCTTCCGAGACATGATGCGGCTGCAACATTTCATTAAAATTCTTGTAAAATCTAAAATATCCGCCAGAATTCGTCCATTTAGATTGATAAAATGCACAAAACACAGAATTCATTCAATCGGATAAAGATTGTTTTTTTCTACATAAATTAATTTCTTTATTCGAAGTATATTTTAAAAACTTTTTTAATAATTTAGGTTGACCTCTGTAGATAGACATATACTGTCGCGGACATTTTTGTAGAATTCTTTGAGGTCATGCATTGTTGTCATTATCTCTAACAGTTTAGGCATCGTAAGCGAGTATAACTCTCATTTTCCCCCCATTTTATTAACGTTTATTGTAAAAACTCATTTTTATACTTCTTATCACACATTAAAAAAAATAAAACTTAACCATTGTTCATACTGAATATCTGAACTATCTCCTTGCCAAATTTCATCACTATATGTTCAGTGGTTCATTCGTGATCAGGTAGCAAACAGACAGACACGGGACGAAATGGTTGAAGTACAAGCGGCGTGTCATATATCTGCAGAAGAGAAAGAAGAAAGAAAAGAGAAAGGATAAGGGACATGACAGAAAGAAGATAGTAAAGGAGAAGTAATAAGATACATGACTTGAAGAACCTAAAAAGAACAGAGATGAACTCCACATTAAAGTAAACCAAAACCAGGTATGGTATCATAATCGAGAAACTGGGATGAAAAGCTTAATAAAAATGAAAGAAAAAAATCATTCATCTAATAAGATAAATGTTTGGATGTTTATTTGTCCTGTAAGCGAACGTACATATTATATATATATATATATATATCATAATATGTACGTTCTCTAATATATTCAAATATTTTTTTAAAATTTATTTCCGTCACAAATGAACTGAGTGATATTTCTACATCGGAATAGAAGAGAAAGTTTACTTGATTAAAAATTCATCCAGAGTTTTTCACTGCATCATTCACCTAGTTAAATATTTGGGTGTCTATTTGACTGGTATGCAAACGAGTACTGTCTGACGGATATTTATTTAACGTGGTGGAATTGTGTGATACGACCTCGAATCATAAATACGTAAATTTGCGAGCGACAGTTTCAATTGAACACAGGTCATGCCCAGGCGATCACAGGGTCCTGGGGACGACCAGGTAGACCGCTCGGTCTTTACTGTGGTGATATCAATTTCCTAAAAAACTTTGTTGAAACGGTGTAAAACGGCAAGGAAAAGACTAATTCAAACTTTTGGGTGAATTCGGCTCAAGTTGAATTTTTTATGTTCATTATCAACACAAATTCATGCTCCTCCACGGATATTTATCAAAATTTGGAGAAATTGTGTGAATAAGCAGTAAAGTGACCATACACTATCCTTAATTTTTACCCTTCACTCGAGTAACAATTAAAAAAAAAAACTGTTTTCTTGCATGATTGAGTTGTCTTATTACTCATATTAATTTAGTTTTATGTGTACTCAACTTTGGCACGGTTGTGTACATTAATTCTGCAGCCCCATCCTGGTCCGGGTTTTTCTTCGGGTAGAGGCGGATTTCTTATACTGGTTCTCAAGGAATTGTCTAGGGGCGTGTATATTGTAACAATACAACGTGAATTTAGTGTTATTTCAATTCTTATGATTTTTAAACACTATACTCAGAATAATCT
>NNCF01125969.1:1457396-1481042 GCA_002313205.1 Laupala kohalensis | reverse complement strand
CGGGTCGTCCCCGTTTTCACATTTCACCGAAAGTTATCACATTTCTTCTCCACGGAAGAAATATATGATTAACGAACCTCAACACGTAGTAATTAAGTACACACAGCATTGTGTGTCGCCTGGTTCAATTGTGGAGATGTGTATTGGGTTATTTGGGTGAAAATGGTGTACAGTTGTGGAAAGCGAACGGGTGGAGTAGTGGTCATCATTGCTGGAGTTCCGAGTTCGATTCCTAGCTCGTCATCGTTTTTACCTGACCGAAAGTTATCACGCTAGAAGGAGATGTTGGATACACTATTATACTCGGAATTCTTTCACCCTACTTCTTTTACAGGACACTATGAGGGACTCGGAGGTAATTTGTAAGTTACGCATGACCAAGTCGTCTCCAAAAATGGAACCCGAGCTATCTAGACGAAAAGATTTAGTCGTATGCCCACACAACTTTACTAAAAAACTAATACGTTTTCCCAAATATTTTCTATAAAGTGTCAACCTTATACAGGCAATTCCTTCCTACATTTACTGTATTTTAATATTTGTATCGTTTTCCGTTGGTCATGTTGCTAAGATATTAAAATATAGTACAAGAACAAAGGATGACTAGAAACGGAGAGAAAACGTTGTTTAATAGAAAATAAACTAAAACATATATTGTCTGTATGAGTTTGCAGAATTGTATAAATTTTTTTATTATAAATAATGGATGTAATCACAGTAATCCAAATTTTAGCCACACTAGAAAACCATTCGCTATACTTTATTCTTTTCGATGTTCACCAGAAAACAAAAATAGAAAGAATGATTTTACTTGTGAAGTAAACAATTCGTAAAGCACACTCTTTATGGCTGTTCAGAATGAATTGTCAACGAACACTAATTCGCATAGAAAAGATAAATCACTTCAGAGATAGAAGAAGTGTTAAAAACCTTTTAAATGGGAAAATCGAAGGAACTACCACTAGATGTTGCGTCGTGAGGGTCAATACGCTACTCATGCAAAATTACAGTAGATTTCGACAACATATCCCAGTATTTTAGAGATATAATTTGTTTTACATGAATGGACAAGTAATTGTCGCGCTAACCTAAGATAATAAACAATCTTGGATCAAAATTATTTATGTGAATGTCGGTGAATTATTTCCGAAAATTATCCAATAGATTTCAATAAAAACGCAAGAGTGCGCTTGAGATGCAATAGTATTGCAAAGTCTCATCATTGAACGATTTTCTTCCAAAGACAACACCTGCAGAAACGTGAAGCAACCCGCAACACAAACTTATTTACGTAACCCTCTTTATGGGTATGTACTCTTCCGTTACAAAACGTAGAGACAAAGAGAATTGTTTCAGATCTCAGATTGATTTTGGTGGAAGACCGCGGCGGATCTAGACCGTAATCAAGGGGGGACGCATCAAATAAATAATTAATAATCTGGTATTATTAATAACTAAAACAAGTATAATTAATAATAGTTATTAATCTGCTAACAACTTCTACAAAGGATGTTATTTATCAACTTCAATTTTACCTCGTAAGAGTTCAGGTCAAATAAAGGGGAACTGGTGGAAGATGACAATGTAAACAAACCTATAAAAACAACAGGATAAACTTGCAAATTTTGACATCACATACTATGCAGCCCCCAAATCATTTACAGAGTACCTACATAAAGTTATTGAAACGGTGTATCTTATAATTTTTATGTCATCTATCTAATCATTGTTACGTAGTGACATATCATGTGGGCAAGCGACCTACAAAAGCTGTAAAATGAAAATTCATATTACCATATTCGTTGAACCTGTGATACATCACAAATAATCTACAACATAAACAACAATAAAAACGGTGAAAATGAACGAGGAAGTGAGAGTAGGAAAGGGAAACATGAAGGAATCAGCATGTCAAAGAGTAGTGGAGATAAATGAAAGGAAAGGGGGAGCGTTATGGATTTAGTTGCTGTGCGTTGAGTCACTCGTCGCGCGCCTCATTTACTTTATTTCTCTCCCCCGCTCTGCAACACCCCGCACCCCCCACCCCTCATCGCGACAGGAGTCCAGTCATGCCCCATCCCGTCTTCTCTCTCTCCGTAGGGCGCATGTCCCTAGAGGGAAGCTTTGTCTCTCGATAGTGAGCACTCTCTCACACTCGCTAATTTCACGGTCTTCATTTCTAGAGATATTCATTTGAAAAACAACAACAAAAACAAATACATTAACTTTTTTCATAGAAGAACAAATGAACAAGTATTACTACAGTCATAATAAGAGTGGATTAAACCTCTATATTGTTCGGGTTAATGACCTTGAAATACAAAAGAATATTTAAAAGTAAAAAATATAATATNACTACGTAACAGAGAGGCGAACGGGATGGCGCAGTTGGTAGGCGCATGAGCGCGTAGAGCTCAAGGTCCCGGGTTCGAATCCCGGTCCCGTCTCCCATTTTCATTTGACGTAACATGATTAATATCGAATGTAGCAAAATCAACCGAAATATGTTTTACTGAGTTCTTGAAAACCTTTCTCACTGTGTTAAATAATTTCTTCCCTCATCAACGGACAAACGTATTTAGTCACCGAATGCTGGTAAAAAGTTGTTTGTAGGACTACATGTAATATTTTGTCGTTTCTTCACTGTTTCAAGAAAATATTTTTGAATTTCAGTCAAAGAAATTTCAACCTTAAACAATACATTATTAAAATGACGTCACGGACATTCAGGTAATACGTTTTATCTACTTATCGTGCTGAAGTATTTCATGATAAAAGTATTGGTGTCCAATGAATGATGAATATTTAATAAAAGACAGAAATTGTCACGAAAGGTTAATGATGTTCTTAAATGTTTTTATTATAGCTTAATAACACACCGTATGACATATTTTAATAAAAGTAATGTTCTAGTATCAGGAATAGATTATTACTATGATCAATTTGCGACACAAAATTATTTATAATACTCATTTCTCTTATAGATATTACGTATATCTAAATTTGATGAAAAATTTGAATTTGGACAAACGCAATCAAATTATTAATTTACAAAAGCGCCCCTAGACATAAAACATTTCTTATGCAATTTCAATTTTGCTGACGATCTATGACTTTTCGAGAAACTTATTAAATTGCATTTATTTTATAAATAATTCATAATAAACCTACCCGTACAACCACATTGCTCTATTATCACCCCCAATTCATCCCTATTCCAAGACATATGATTAAGCAAATCATTGTTCATTCTGCTGGGTCTAATCCTCCCAGGGACTTGCATCACAGAGGGGATCACAAATCCCCAATCACCACCTCACCCCTCTCTGCTTGCCACCCCATGCTTATTATGGATGGATGTATGTATGTATGTTAGACCTTCGACCTCCAGTGTTAGTGAGGGAGACTTAAGACATCCCATCTCTCACAACATTTATCTCCTTATCTACTGCTTTCCCTAGTCTCACATACATGGTCTTTATATCACATATGCCTCCTGATTCTAAAGCAAACAATTTCATGAAGTAGCTCTGGCAACAACTTTGTCGCACATTTAAGAAATATTTGTTGGTTTCTAAATTTTTTAAATTTACCCCGACATATTTCTTATCAGGAAATAAACTGCATGGTGGTATAAAATGTTTTATTGACGTGAAATCAATACATAGAATAAACTTGTGTTATTGTTCAAAAGTCTTTAGCGAGCTTAATAATAGGAGTAAATAAGATAAGTTTACATTTTGAAAGGTATAAGAACACCTTTACCTAACGTTACGAATGCACGGGTATTACTCTGTCAGTGTTGCCAGTGGAGTAAACACAGGCGTCAGGGAGCACTGCCATCTCGTTGCCAGATAAATTACGTACTCTCTCATCGAAGTTTCTCGTTCCGTGAAAACACTGCCATCTGTCATCACGAACGAACACTGACGTTCAAATAAGCACAGGCGAAAGGCAATGCCAGTTATTTCTTCACTGACCACAAATCGCCGATTTCTCTCTCGTCAAGATTTCGTTGCTTAATTTTACGTCTTCTCCTCCCCCGTTCTCATTCCCTCGTCACATCCCCCACTCCCTAAGGGACGCCAACCATTACATGTCGCGTCCTTAATGACCCGTTTACACGGGAAAAGCTGCCTGGCAGGTAACCTGCCCCGTGTAAACGGAACCTGCCTCAAATACGAGACCAGCTGCCTGTAATATCACCAGGCAGGTTACTTGCCTCGGAGAGTAGATTTGAGGCTCGTAACCTGCATCGCCCCACCTCTCAAAGCAGCATAAAGTGAGGTTAGGTGCATAATAGTTGATGTGTTTCGTTTGTAATGTGTTTTATTAATTTTTTTTTAAATCTCCATTTTCCATGTTTATAATGTTTTGATCAGTCGATGAACTACAGCGCTCATGTTCGGAATGTGAATTCTGTGTTAACGGTTTTTCGTGATACAGTAACTTTTGGGTAGAATTTTTAATGCAAATTTTAATGTGTCTAAAATACCCGAAAAATTCATTTACTTATTTATTGCCATGAAGAGTTATGAGTACTGCAGTCACTCCCCAGTTCATAATTTATTTTTCTAACTCTTCGCATGATTCGTGTGATGGTTCACGAAATAAATGTCGAAGCCCTTATATGACCGACGACACGAGCACACTCGTGATTTACCTGTAAGCTGCCAAGCAAGTTACTTGCCCAGTGTAAGCAGATTTCGTAGACAGGTAACCTGTCTCCAGTGTAAACGGACCTTTAACGAATTTCGGCGCAAGAATGGCTATTAATTTCCACAAATGTATTTCCAGATTACCGATCTCTGTTTAAAAGAGGAAGGCACGAATATGGTTTCAATTTTAGACCTTCTCTAAAACGTTTGTCGGTCGCGTTTCCTGCTCCCTATTTTTTACACGTATCTCAACATCTCCCCGCAGAGGCGCGTCTAGATCGTGCTCAAGTGAGGTGGCGGTCTAACTGGGGAGCATTTTTCTTAAAAATTATGGTCTTACAACACAAATTTCATAAACATTACCTTTAAATAAAATATATCAAATCAATAATTAACAATCTGGTATTATTAATAACATTAACAAGAGTTATTAACATGGTATTATTAATTTAGTATTACTAATAACAATAACCATTATATTATTAATAACAATTACAATTATAACTAATAACAATTATTTTCGTTAGAACCCTAAAAACTTGTACAGGTAGGGAAAATGCAGTTACGCACTAAGGAGAGCCAACATGACTCTCCCCGCGTATGGGACTCGCCGAATGACTCAACCACATCCACTAAAAACCCTCCTGAATTACAATATATCAAAACATAAAAGGAAAAAAGAGAGACAACAGATACCTAAGACATAAAAATCCGAATTAGAGAGAAAAAAAAGTGAATTAGAGAGGAAAAAATGAAAATTCAATGCAAAGGGGAAAAAAGAGATTTAAATCAAAACCCTGCCGAGAACTTGTGGAAGGAGTCCCATTTCGTTTATGGATCTGAGTAATGACATACGAAGAAAGATCAGATAGAGTTCCGGAGGCCACATTCCTGAAGGAATCTATAAAGACGTATCAAAATCGATTCATTTTGCCTAAGCATATAGTTCAAACTGTTGGGAAGATTGTGTCGCCGTCGGCTGGTACTATATTTGAGACATTCCAGAAGAAAGTGTTTCACGGTAAGTTTTGTGTTGCAAGTTTCACAAATGGGGGGAGGTTCACCGCGTAAGAGGTGACCATGGGGAAGATAGCAGTGAACAATACGAAGACGTGTAAGGATCACTTCTTCACGTCTGTTCGCACGGGAGTCTTTTACTTTCCTCAGCTTGAAGGCGCAAGTTTGCCGTTCGGCTTGCAATGCCCCAAGAAGAGACGATCTTATGGCAACCTTCGAATCTGACGTAGGAACAGATGAAAGGTCAAGGACTGCCCTCTGTGTTCCCCGCTTCGCTGCCTCATCAGCGTCTTCATTACCATGTGCCCAGGAACCCAACAAAGGACTATTTCAAAATTTTGAACGACTGGATGGTTTATTAGATTCTGAATTGTCAGTGTAAGGATGTCAGAAGTGTACAGTGAAGAAAATGACCACAGACCACTAATAAGAGTCACTGCACAGAACCACACGCCGTATTGATGATAGCTGAATGAACTTCAGCGCCTCAAGGATTGCAAATTTCTCACCAGTGTACACGCTGCAAAAGGAATGGAGGCGAAGAGAACGGGTGGCACTATAGCAGTGGAAAGCAGCACCAACGGAATTATTCATTGCTGAGCCATCAGTGTGTATGAATATATGATCCAAATAGAGGTTTTTCAGTTCTCCGAAGTGCTGTTGGTACACAGCAGCAGGAGTGTCTTGCTTTGAAAGTTTAGACAGCCGAAAGTCGACGGTTGGTTGCATGAAGGACCAAGGTGGTGTGAGAGAGTGTCGGTATTTCATTGAAGGAGATGGTGTGATGATGTTTTCCTACAAACCAATTCAGTACAAACCAATGAAGATTCATAAAAGACGAACTGCACAAAATCGCATAATTTCTGTTGACATTGCTACAGACCCATGAAGGTTTTCCGATCTTGAGGCAAAGATCTCCTATTTTACAAAATTTCTTTCAATTTTTATTGTACAATATAGTTTTTAATACATAAACTTTATTATAAATATTTGGAAAACTTACACATTTAAATTTCTATTTATTTTAAATATTGATCAGAGACAAGTATTTTCTTGATGAGATAATTAGTTATAAAACAATATTTGTCTTAATGAACAGCTTCTGCATAACCTTCCGTGAGACTGCTTTTCACGAAACATTTGAGAAAATTTAGATACCTTTCTTTTGTATCAATAACCTATCACTTCCTTCGTTACGCTTTGATGATTTAATTAATAATTAATGATTTTGATTCCGATAACACGTTTTCCAATATTAAAGCTGATGAACCCCTCGGAAGAAAGCTAAGCACCGGCGCTGCGCCATTAAGAACGGATGCCGTGCATTCTGAAGTAGCGTTTTCAATGTTTGTAATCTGGAATACGATTAGAGGGGTTCTACAAAAAGTATAACAACAACAATTAATTAATTTTATTTCACCATATCAATTGAAACATATAAATAAACCTTAAAAGTTATCCATATCTTCAACAGAGTCATTATGTGAATATATATTCTCTTATTTTCTTTTTTAATTATCTCAGTATTTACTTTTTTGTGGTCCTCTTTCTAGATGTTTCTGTCCCCAGCGACTGAAAAAAAATCTTTTACCTTTTCTTTATGTTGCGCATTTGTAGACATCACTTATCACACGTAGTCGTCGTACATAGTCAGATAAATCATTATATCTGTCTCTACGGACAAATTACAGAAAACGAAAAAGGTGATGAGGTGTGGTTGAACATTGGACTGCAAACAAACAATTCAATGACATGGAACATGAAAGTTGAAAATAAGGGAAGAATATGAATCTGGAGTTCAGGTGATATACTGGGATGAGGTGAGACGATCCGTTTTTCGGATGGCGTGGGGTCGATGTCGAGGTGATGATTTTGAGTTGATGTGCAGTTGAGGTTGAATTGCTGACCGCTTATCACGTGGCGACTCAACGGCGTACCGATGCCCTCACGAGATAATCTTCAGGTTGAAAATAACTCCCCCAGCTGTCGCCTGGTACAAACTGAAAGGGAAGTCGTCGGTTTGCTTGCCGAATGATGAGAGTACTAAATCAGATTTGATGTTGACTCCTCGGACGAGTTGTCCACATGTCGTGGCAGTTTTTGGTTAGTCCGTCCGTCGGTCGATCGTTCGATCAATAGCGTGACGTCAAAGTTTAACCGTGTATCGATTGTTCATCTGGCTCAATGGCGCGAATATTACGCAATGTCGGGTTATTGTAATATTTTCTGGAGGGGTAGCCTCATGGATTCCAGTATAATTAATAAATGAGTCATAAAAGCCAGTCATACTATATCCAACCATTTCATCCATTTTTTTAAACTCAAAGGCGTAAATTTTGAATGGACCTATGAGGTTTAAAGAAATTGTTCATAGAAGCTCAGGAATCGAGAGACGTCACTCAATTGGCACAATTAGCATAGAGTCCACAGATTGTTCACTTGTCTAATGACACGATACCTAAAAATGTCTGAACACAGTCTTTTGTTGATATTAGTTCATTATTGTCTTGCAGTAATCTTTCCGTCTCTCTTCATCATACAAAAGACGTTATTCCCATAGTACATGATCGACCGTGCCGTCTCCCTTACCGCTCATACATGTCTTGTCTGTAGCCTTCTCCATCCGTGCTATATATTTCCCAAAATCCCCATGTCCTGTTAGTGTTTCTAATACCTCACTTGGGGGAGAAAACCATTTTCTATTTTTCTTTTTAAATTTTTTCCATGAAATATGTCTGTCTACTTACTTCTGTCTTATTCAATCTACCAAAAGTATGAGATTTAATGCATATATTTCTTCCGTGTACCCTACACGTGGAGAAGATGCGTGGTAAATTTCGGAAAGGCAAAATGGCGACGAGCCGTGAAAGGATTGTGAAAGGCAAACTGGTGGAGTAGAGGTTAACAACCCTGCGATAAATGAAGATAAATGTGGAGTATCATAAATGCAGATAAATGTATTCGTTTGAGATCATTGGAATGACTGAAAATAAAACTCACCACAAACTCGTTATTTGCCAATATTCTGAAGTAGAGGTAAAGTAAATATCGATCGTAAATTCTATTGTATTTCTATTACCAAGGCTCCAGAAACACGTTTATTTTTTGATGTCGGAAAAAATCTTGGTTTCTTATCTACGAATAACTTTGGATATTTTACAGGCGTTGTGCGAAGTTTCAATGTCTAGCAAATCGTATTGTAACTGATTCCTGTAAGGGTTCAAAGCATACGTTCTGGCGATGTCTAACCCTATTACTTTCCGATCCCTCATTCCTCAATTTCGTCTCGCGACTTTTCCTTTTGCGAATGGTGAGCGGCACGCATTGATCAGAAGCAAACAAAAGGCTGCCTTCCAGCGCATTCAATGACTGCCATCTCATTCCAATAACATACCATTTGTCAACTACAGAGTATCGGGAAATGCTGATATTGACGGTCGCATTTTTCCACTCTTGAGCCACACAAGCGTTTCGTCTGTTTGGAATGCGTTTCGAATTCGTTTTCGGCATTTACTCAGTCAACAGGAAATTTAATAATTTATCTGTCACAGAATTGTTTTCTGATTACCATTTAATGCATCTATTGCATTGAAATTTTATGGTCTATTGTTCAAGCTGAATCACATCTATTAATGTATGTTTACATAATACATAATTTATGACGATTGGATTTTGTGGGAATATGATACAAACGGGTTCAATTATTATTATTATTTTTTTTTGCACGAACGTTGTGGGGTTTGGAGTACTACAAATCGCACCAGACGGAAATTGTTTATTATAAACATTTTTATCAAAATTTACAAATGTAAATCAAAACACATATTTCCATAACAGAAAAAATTGCATACTTCCATATTTTTAAAAAAATATTTAGATTTCAAAATTTTCTTTAATTGTAAAGTGATCCGTTCTGAAATCATCGAGATATGAAATGTATTTTTGTGTTTCATGCGAGTTTTACCAAATAAAGGTAGATTTTATCATTAACTGTTATAAAAATACATAAAAATTATACCTCGAAAGAGAGAAATATCAACTTCTGGAGGGTTGTTCAGTTTGTTTTTACCTACATGAGTAGTGATGAACAATAAATGGAGGGCACGAACTGGTAACTGCAGTACTTGAACTAACTGACGAACTTCCATTATATATCAACAATTGTTTATAAATATTGTTAGTATATATAATTAAAATTTATCAAAACTTCATTTCATCATTTTACTGGAACTAATGTGAAGGAATAATGATTTACAGAGTAACTTTTTTTTTCAAGTATTCACTAACGCATTCACAAGCTAGGATTTTAGCAGTGTTTCGTCTTTGAAGTTGAGCGAAAACTCAAAAAATCATTTCACTCTAAATTAATCACGTGCATACCCACTGCAATACTCGTGTGTTTTAAACACCACAGTTACGGATACTTCACGTGAGGGAACAAGTCACCACTACATTTATTATCTCGGATTTCGAAACATTGGTTTTGTACAATGTTTATCATTGTCGTCCTTCATGTGTTAATATATATTGTCATATTTTTCAATCCATTTAATTATCAGCAGAGGAAAAATGCATCTTGAAATCGCTTCTACCGTTCACTGAAATCCTACCTGTATTACGGATGTCAATCATCATCATATTCATTAATACGAAAATGTCCCAAAAAGTTTAATTCCTGTTCTGCGCAGCCGAACGTAGTAAATCACACAATTTAAATATCGTTATTTAGAGCTTTAAGAGACGAGTTGATAATTATCTATCGTTCCATCTCTCACCTGTTTCTTCCCGACATAACAAACACCATTCGCTTTCCGACTCAAAAGTTACATCAAGAAAAGGAGTACTTATTTCATTTAACTGAAAACGAGTTATAGTCTAGCTGTCATCTGAAAAGTTACAAAATTTGGGAGAACTGCGAACCTATAAAATTGATTTCCCCTATGTCGTATATTACTCGACTTAGTGATATTTTGATCTTTTAAGTTGTGTTCACTACCATCAAACTTGACAAAATACCTTTCCTTAAAATACTCCTTTTTATACTTTGTAGTGTAACACAAAGTTAACATTCCTATTTATAAAATACATTGCGTAAATTATCCAAGTAATCTTAACTTTTTAATTTATTTTCAACTAAATTCGTTTTATGGTAGTCTCTTTTTTGTTTTCACAGTGTTGGTACACCCGTAAGTGCTACCAAAAGATGATTTTAATATCAAACGACTATCCAAGTCTTAACGAGTGTGGGGGTTTTTGTTCTAAAATATTGGTGGTGGCTGCCCTGAAACACCACTTGAGTCCGCCATCTTTGTTGTTTTTGGTGTCCAAACTACCGATAACTTGAGTATACTTATGTACTTGTTTCCCAACAAATGAAAGCTCTGACGCGTCCGGTAAGTAAGAGACAATATTCGTTGAGAAATGTGAGATACGTCATACTCCATTGTGCATCATCAAGTACTATATATATAACTATTCTGATGTCCTTTTTACATTGTTAATGCTAAGCATGAAATCGAGAAAATCTTGCTCTCAACTAGCAGGTGTGGAAAGTAGTGTCTGCCATATTATTCAGGGAAATGAAACTAAAATAGTGTTATTCAGGTACAAGTCTTGCTAACTAAAAGTATAAGTTCTTATTATCACACAGAATGTTTGTTACATTTAATTTCCTTTGGAAAATTTTTGGATTATTACACATTTTAGAAGAATACTTTTTTCACAATCATACTCACGTTTTCACAAACTTGTTGATCTATCAACTAACGTAGACGTACAGGGAGGCAAAATAAAGTCCCAGAGAATAATTATAATCCTGGCACGGAATTGATACTCGTCATTGAGCAGGAGAATTGCCCTTTGCAGAAATTGCAGGAAACGGTGACTGGTGACGTCGACGTAGCAACCGGTTCAGTCCCAGTGGTGGCGCTGGTGGTAGTGTTGTCGCTCAACACCAAGTCTTCCTGGGTTCGATTCCCGATGGGATCAGAAAATTTGTAGCTTTTCACATTAATGTTCCAGTTCATATAGCTGTGACTACTGAAGAGAAAACCTTCCTTCCTCTATCCAGCTCCTCCTAGTATCAATAACTAACCACTTCTACTAACCCCTCCACGTGGGACAAGTTGTAGGTAGACCCAGCTAACCGGCCCACCTACTAACAATGACCTACCACCCTAACTCCTACCTCCTATCGCTCCATGTAGATAAGTTTCAATAGCACGCTACATTTCCCACTAACAAATACAACAACCGGTTACTACTGGAGCAACAGCACACACCGCCTTGAGAACTTTGTCATGAGTGCATGATGTCTTCGGTGCGGTGAGAACTGTCGGCGGAGGTACTAAATTCTTCTGATCCCTCTCCCAGTGATTTTCACCTGCGGAGCAAATTGAAGTGTTAGGTGTACTCATTAATCCTCACACACGCTGGAAAAGCTACATCAGAACATTGATAGCACAATCGCTGTTCCCTCAAGCAGAGCTGCTACGCGGGCTCAGCGGTGCATTTTCGTCAACGGTGGCCATTTCTATCATTTTCTCTGACGGGCGGTTCTGTTCATTAACAAGGGTCAATTCCGTGTCAGTTTTATAAATATGTGTCAGTTTATAAAAACGTGTGTACAATTGTGCAAAAATAAATAAATTATTCTTCCAAAATATGTATACATTTCCCTAACTCCATTTTTCCTCTTCTCTTTGGGATCGGAGATGAAGCCTCTTTTGATTTGGCAGAGGAATCACAATAGACGTCGGATGCCCTTCTTTTCGCTCTTCCCCGAGGCGGGTAATGAATGAGTTACATGAGGGTAAATGATGATGAGTGAATGTTGTGATGGAATAATAGGTACAGGAAAATAGTAGTACCCGAGAAAACCCCACTTCAGACGCGGTTTGAACCAGCGTCACCACAGGTAGAAGGCGAGGACGCTATACACTACATCACGAGTGTTACACAGAAAATTATTTTGAAACCTGTATTAACAGCATCCAAATCTTGTCGAGTTTCATCTCTGATTCCCGACTCGCGACCTCGAGAGTCGATGCCTGGAGGATCTTCTCCGCTTCAACGCCTTCACGCACTGTAGGAAAGTAAGCCTTACCCTCCCCCCACGCTCAGATCCTTCTTCCGCTGCGCTGAACACCGGGCGCCCGCTCCACTCACTTGCAGCTAATTAAGAGAGGATTACGCGCGCGCCGTTTTTCTCTGCTGCACCGAGACGCCCGCCGCTGCTTCCTCCCGCCTCCGCCGCCGCGCGCTCCAGTCGCAGATGGAAGGGAGGGAGGAAAACCATTGCGGGCAAATTTGGGTATTTATATGCACAGGGTGGCGCATTTTGGAGAAGCGCCAAGGAGGGACGGAGCACGAGGACAAGAAAGGGGAGGCGGCGAAGCGAAAGTGATGTGAAAGAGGAAGAACAAGAAGGATTTCTTGGGAGAGAAAGAGATGTGGAAGAATATGGTTGAGGGAATTATACGACAGAATAAGAGTTATATTGATACGACAGAATAAGAGTGAATTATGAAGAAAAAAATTGAAACAAATATTAGAAAAGTAATCGTAGAATAAGGTTTTTAAAACGTTAAGGAATAATATGAAAATGAAAGAGACAAACTATGTGAACAAAGTATAAATATCGTAAGATCTTAATTACACCACAAATGTTACCATTTCTTTTTCAAAATTTCGTTTTCATCAGGAAATTTCAAAAGCAGACAAACCGAATTGATATCTACAAAATTATATTGTTTGTATGTTTGTTACAAAATAGTACAGAGTAATTTATTATCACTCCACGAAAGTACTGTTTTTCCTTCCTGTGTGACATAACCCATAAGAAAATCTCTTGTACTTGTACCTCAAAATTCACATAACTTATAGGAAAGAAACGTTGCGACAATATTAATTGTATCATTAACTTTTCGAAACTCTTTGCTTCTCTTGCGTTTTTCCGCTAGTGAGTAATATACGGTCAAGGAATAACTTAGACGTGCAATATCCCTACGCTTTTCACCTTCGATAATTCTAAGTGCATGTGTTCTCGTTGATCGTATGATTCATATGCATTACTTGTAGTGAGAAAAGGTTAGGTTCCTTATCACAAATTCACCTACGTCAAATAAGTAGATTAACGTTTATTTGAATTAGTGTACAAACGGATATGGTCCGTAGTTTGAACAATTCTAGATTAGTATCCACTTGAGCTTAATTGCTATTTGCTCTAATTCCATGATCACGAGAATGAAGGACAGAGTATGCTATCAGATTGCAATCAATAATTATTTTCGATTCAGAACAACTACTACACAGAAATAGTCTTTGAAAAATATTAAAAAGAGTATTAGGAATTTCGGAATTGTTTTATTGAACAATATTATTAAAATTTTCGACATACTGACTAAAGAATTTAAAATTCCCAATTTGATGAATATCAGTTCAACACTCTTTTTATACATATGTGACTCGGGTTTTTAGCAATGTAATAAAACGTTTGAACGAATTCGACATCAGAATTCAAAAATAAAAATAATAAAAAAATTACACTATGCAACAGATACGCGTATTCCATTGTAATGATTCGCTTCACACACAATAAAAAAATTCCCAATTTCTTATATTAAGAATGGCAAATGGAGCTTCCTGCGCTAAGAAGAAAAATCTGTTTACGACGGCACGTGTAAATGTCTGTTTCAACACCTTAACATCGAGTATCATGAATTATACTAAGTAACATTAGAATACCGTTCCAAAACGTTTCGGTAATATATTTAAGTGTGACCAAACTTATAAATTTCATCAAACACGTAATTAAATTGTTGATATTTATTGGGCACCTTCAGGGTCCTGTTGTGTTTGACTTGATATTTATTGTTTTCATAATTATATACTCTGAAATGAAAATTGTACCTTTTTTCACGAAAGTAGATTTATGTAACTAGTAGTCGATTACCCGGCCTTGTCCCGGATTTTTCTAAGACTAATCTTCTTTTACTCAGGAAAAAATAAAAATTATCTGTATGGTAAAATCAAAATACTTTTACTTACTGGTTTTTAAATGTATCTTCAGCACCCTACTTTTTCAAATTCATATTAATACAAGTTTAATACAAAAGTTGACTGTATACACTTCACCCTCTCGCGAGAGCCGTGCAGGATTTTCGCATCCGAGACATGACGCGGCTGCACCATTTCATTAAAATTCTTGTAAAATCTAAACTACTCGTCGAAATTTTACGATTTAAAGACATTTCGTTATCTTGGTTAAATACTCAAAACAAATAATCTATTAAGTTTGATTTTTCCTCCTTAAATTACTCACTTAAATTGAAGTATTTTAATACTTCTATTTTTTATAAGATAATTTTGGATAATTTTTCTGGAGACATGCTGTCGCGAACTTTTTTGTAGAACTCTTCGAGGTGAACAATATTGCCACTCATAGTTGTCATCTATCTCTAACCGTTTGGACAACGTAAGTGAATATCGCCGATTCCCTCCCCCCGATTTCATCGACTTTTATCTTCAACTTCATTTCTTATCTTTCTTTTCATACATTTAAAAATGAAAATTAGCCTATATTCATCCTGGACATCATAACTATATACTTGCAAAATTTTAACACGATCAATTCAGTACATAGAACAAGTATTACTGTATTACATTTCGATGCAGAGTAATATTTAAATTCACACGTTAATCAGTTAATCTCAACGTACAATGAATTTGACAAAAACAAAACATATCTCGTGGGAAAGTGACATAATATATTTCTATGGTAGTAAAAGCCAGAATTTACATGTATACAGGAGCCTTTTTTGCGAGATTTCTGAATAATATTAAGAATCATTTTCCTTGATAGTTACTTACGAATCAATGGTGTAAGAAAATAAGAATTTATGATTGATATTATTTTCGCTGACTGCTCTCATTGTTTTAAAATGTGTACTTGAAAAAGTACGATTTTGTTGAAAGTAAATACTAGATCATACCGTGTAAAATATGCTTATTGGGTATTATTTAAAAAAATAATTTTTGTGATCACTACATAATGTGTTAGGAAATCTTCTACACACGAAAGATATATGAAATTTTTACTTGGTTTATTGTATGGTTACATTACTGATGTTAAAGCTTTAGAATCGCGTGGTTATTTTTCATTTATCAAATTGGTATTGATTTTATCAAGGCCAACACTATTGTTTTGTGTAATGATATAAATTACTGAAGCACGCTCTGCACTATATTTTTCCGTGATATTATGATTTCAACACCAGTTAAATATTGCACATTAAAATCATACAATTATAATTGTAAATACCTCTCCAAATTGCATACTTCATAATAATTCATGGCGGAATTAATGAATATAATGATACCTGGAAGGTGTATTCATTTGTAATGCCATCACGTTTCCTGCATAGTAAATTGAAAAACAAAATAGATGGTCTACTTTTTAAAATTGCGGTAATAATTTCTCCGACGTGCTTCATCATTACTCCCGCTTGGAATCCAATGCAGAGGCCACTTATCTGCGAAATTGGCTGCCACAGTATTCACCAATGAGAGCGAAGAAGAGCAATCAAAGGGAAGAGATCTGTGGTGGATAAAAGTTCATTCCGATTGTGGAGGCTCGGGAATTTACATTCGCAGGGAGATTTAGCGTGGAAGGCTACGAATGCGCCTCGATTCATAATCAATGGGCGCCGGAAAGACTCCTTTTCGTGGCGGAGCAAAATCTGGAGGAGAATGGAGTAAATGCTTCGTATTCATCAGCGAAAGATCGCGGTGGAGGGAAACTTTTAAGTGGGTTATATTTGTGGAAAAAGCATCCACGTTGTTTGGAAAGGTACTTGAATATTTTATTGGAATGAAATTAGGTGGATGAGAGAAATTCTTGCCACCTACGGGACTGGAAAACCGTTGGATGGTGGAATGGAGCTTGCCTCTTCACGCCGTTTTGTAACCTAAGATGTGGCCTAGTTTCTTCAACATTCACAATTTCATGACGCTGCTTCTAGCGAAGATTTTTCAAATGATGATTTTTCTAATTATATATATTTTATTTTGCGTAGTACTGAATTCATTAGATGGGGTAGAACGGAGATGAAAAGACCACGAGTAAAACGGTATGGTATGTCTCTCTCAGGCACTATACGTACGTTACGCATATGAGTGACCAGAGTATAAAAACGAAGCGGCGAGGGAAACCTGTGAAGCCCCATGTTGTCAGTTCGTGACTGCACACGACGAACGGAAAATAGACGTAAGTGATATGAACATGTGAACAATATCATTTCCTTTTAGCTTCACAGTTGACTTTCTATATGGTAAGGAGCGTAGGCCTCGCGGTGAAAGAAAAGTAACGAGGTGTAACCAATGGAGTGAGAGCGACGGGTGCAACCAATGGAGTGTGCTTCTGGGGGAGGGGGGTAGGGGGTAACCTAGCGTAGCTCCATACATTCCAAACGGCATGCCACAGCACCCACACAAGGTTGCTGTAACCCGTGGAAAAATTAACTTCAGTGTCAGACAGACCAAAGGTTAGATCAAGTCACTGTAGATATATCGATTACTGCTGATTCTACGAATCGACTGAAGTAGACGCCAGCATCCGAACATAAACTTAAGATTCTGTTGACACGAGTAAAACACTCGCGTGTCTTCAACAAGCGGAAGAGTCGGCATTTTCGCAATATTGGCTCCTCGACTTTGACGTGTCCTTTGGGTTTCTCCCTCGCTACTTTTCATCCGTCGCGAGCACAGTAGTTCACAAATAACGTGAGCAAAAATTACCATTTATAACATCCTCCTTCCTCTTCATAACGCATCTACAACGACAATTCTACCCCCCACCCCAATATCTAAAATTTATTCCACAATTATAATACAAGTTGATTTACACATTCATAAGATACCATTAATTTTCCTTTTTTCCCTTTTTCAAACATTGTCATCATACGGAAAAATAATTACGAAAATCTAATACTGCCCCTCCAATCATTTGTGTATTCCGGAAAACGTGGATGCAAATTTTGATACACTGACTCAATAGCTCACTCGTCGTCACACGTTGTTGTTAACATGGATTACAAAGACAAAGTTATACTTTAAAAATGCCCTTTACAACTTGCCCCATCGCACTTAGCGTTATATAATACGAAGGATCACTACCCCGCTGTAAAGCATGGTAACGATATTTAAGAGTCCCCCGATCCCTCTAGGGCGCGTCATACAATTTAAGACCAGCTCCTCATGACACACTACGAATAACAAATCAAATAATTAAACAAAGGTATATTATTTCTTTCCAGATGAGAAATAAGTTATGATTCTGGAGGGAATATTTTATTGAAATTTATACTATTTCATTATTATTCACACAAATGAAATTGTCGGTTTCAGGAAAAGACGTCGAATACAGCATAGTATAAACAGATAGCACTGTCACACCATCTGTAGAACTCAGTTGATTCAGCGTCACCCTCTTCCCTGTTTCAACCAGTTCTTCTCATCCACGATCTGAGCTGTGNGGTAATTAAGAGGAGATCTGGCGTCGAGAGTTTTTTTTAGGAGGGGCCGCCATCTTGTGAGAGTGCGTAAGAGAGAACTCGGCGCAGCAGAAATTTGCCACGTAGCACATAATACAAATAACGTATTCAGGACTTGAGTGTACCTAAGCTTAAAAGAGATTTGTTTAATTAGAGTATAATAATAAACATTAACTGGTTAACCCGTAAGCTTCTATCCTGGCCCTAGGTTTTTCTCCGGTTTTTCTTCCGGTAGAGGCGGATTTTTTATGCAGACTCGCTACTTTCTCTCCCGGGGCGACATCTATTGAAACAATAAATCTCGTATTTGGCCCATTCAATAGTTAAGATTTTTAAACAATAATTTCCGAATAATCTATAGTTTGATAATAATACGTTCTTTTGAAATAACTTTGTTTTATTAAATACAAAATTTGTTGGTTTTTTGTTTATATTTTAACACAACTAATTATTCGTTTTTTAGGAGTGTGTTGAAATGTTAAATCCGCCTCTGCCTTAGGGCCCTTGATCGGAATTGATGGGATGGTCCCTTGCTTGCTTCCGGAGAGTTAATTAATTTATTGTCCTCCACGTGGTCATACGTAGTTAGTAATAATAAATCTATTGTCAAAAAAGCAGTTACTATTATTATTAATTTTCCACTCCGGTGAGCAAGTAACGAGCTTGTTTATTCTCATTTAGTTCTTAGTTTTTGTCAAGCTCTTCTGCTAAAAATTTCCTCACTGTATGACAGGTGTCCAAAATTACTGATCTCTGTAGAGCAACAACCATCTTTCCAGTGCCTCAAGTTGAAACTTTGTTGATTTAGAAATCATGTCTGTGGTCGAAATTACTATGGGACGGATAGTGACTTTCTCTACCCTCCAGTTTTTCTTTATCTCATCCGCCATAGTCAAAATATTTGCTGATCTTGGTATTGCTGATGTTATGAGTGATTGAGATAACTATGTCCATAATATGCACCACATTCCTACTTTTATTTACCAACACGATACCAGGACGATTAGCTGGTTTGGTAACATCTGTTCGAATCTCTATTATTACTATGATTCATTTTCTCGGAGATATGCATCCGGTAC
This sequence comes from Laupala kohalensis, assembly GCA_002313205.1. Taxonomy (NCBI): domain Eukaryota; kingdom Metazoa; phylum Arthropoda; class Insecta; order Orthoptera; family Trigonidiidae; genus Laupala; species Laupala kohalensis. Next base: position 1,461,737 of record NNCF01125969.1, on the reverse strand, counting down.
ATAATGAGTGAGGGGCCATTACGGGATACCTCTCTCCGTGCTAATCTTTTATGTTTAACACAGTGCGCACTATTCTACAAGTTTCTAAAATAACCGATTTCTGTGTTTTAATGATCATTTCAGTTAAGTTTAGTCCCATTTTTTTCAAGGTATTTTCTAAGTTTCTTATTTACTAAACCATTTGCTGTAATAACTATAGGAATGATATCTATGGAATTAAGCCTGTATATTTCTTTATACTCTATAGCCAGAGGTGTGTATTTAGATATTTTTTTCTGATTCAGCTTTATAGATGTTGTGGTCTGCTGGGTGAGTGCATCAATGAGAAATGCAGATTTTTCTTGTAAGTCATGGAGGAGGATGTCGGGTTTGTTGGTAGTAATTGTTTTGTCAGTATGAATAGGGATGTCGTAGTACAATCTGTATCTCTCGTTCTCCGTGGTAGGAGGGGGACGGTAGTCGTAATAAGGAGATTTTTTTGTTTCCTAGTAGAAGTCCTGTGTTTATTGCGAGAGCCTAGTGAATTATATTTGCAGTTAGGTTGTGACGATGTAAATATTCTGTATTAGCCAGATTTGAACATCCAGTTATTAGGTGATCTATTGTTTCTGAGGTTCGTTGACATATTCTGTATTCATCATTTCTGTGTAGTTTTTTAATATATCTTTTGTAATTCTTAGTGGCGACAACCTGATCTTGAATTGCATGAATAAAACCTTCAGTCTCACCAAATAGAGACCCATCTCTGAGCCAAAGCGTCGATGCGTCTTTGTCAGCAATGTTGAGATAATGGGGAAATCTACCATGAAGAGCTTTTGACTTCCATTCCTCAATCCTTTCATCTGTTGTGGTGATAGTGGGATGATAACTGTCATCATTCAGATTAAGAGGAGAGAAACCTTTGTCTGATGCGCATACTGCATTGTGAAATGGTGATGTTGTGGCTCTGGAGAGAAAATTTTCTTTCATGGTAGTCATCTGTCTATTGCAGAGTGATTGAAGGTCTAAGAGGCCTCTTCCACCTTCTTTGCGAGAGATATAGAGTCGTTCTACATCTGAGTGAGGGTGATGAATTCTGAATTTTGTGAGAGTTTTACATATTAGAATGTTAAGGTTATTTAGATCTGTTTGGGACCATGGCACTATTCCGAAAAAATACGTAAAGACTGATATACACCACGTATTAATTGCTCTGATTTTGTTCTGGGCAATGAGTTCTGTTTCTAGGATTTTCCGGAGGCGAAATGTGAAACCCTTTTCCAATTCTTGTTTACTGGCCTTGTTGTTCAGTGACAGTGTTTGTTTGAACCCTAGGTATTTGTAGGTGTTGTCTGAGCTTAGATATTTGCACTTTTCATCACTTTCTAATAATTTGAGGGCACTTGGCTCATTTTTTATCTCTCCTTTTATTACTTTTAAAGTAGCACATTTCTCAATACCAAATTTCACTTGAATGTCTCTACTCAACATGGTAGTGATATTCAGGAGACTGGTCAATTCAGTTTCATTACTTGCATATAGCTTCAAATCGTCCATGTACATCAAATGGTAAACAGTGTGCAAGTTTTTCCTTTTGTCCCTGAGTTTGTAACCGTGAGTTCAAGTTAGATAAGGGGTTTATGACTAAACAGTACCATAAAGGGCACCTCGAGTCTCCCTGAAAGATGCCTCGCAAGATACGAATAGGTTTAGATTTCAATATCCTGTTTCCATCTGTTAACACAAACTCTGTGCACCATGACCTCATTAGGTACTTCAGTACTTCAATGATGCTCTGATGTATCCCATATATTTCTATAGTCAACTATCAGGCACTGAGTCGTTAGCTTTCTGGTAGTCAATTCAGACAACTGATGGGTTTCTTTTCCTTTTCTTCACTTGTCCCCCAATTGTTGAATCTACAACCAACTGTTCCTTGCATCCTCTGATCCCCTTTCGGCATCCTTTCTGCTTTTTGCTAAGAATGTTTTCGGAAGTAAGGGGTTGCTCTATCTTGTGGGCCAGTATTGAAGATATAATTTTGTAGTGTATTTAAGCATGTGATTGGCCTATAGTTTTNTTAAACAGAGTTCTTGAAACATACTCATGTAATAATGTTTATTAAAGCTAACAACCTCTCACATATTTTATTTTCAGAACCTTTCACCCCAGTCATACACAATAAAAATTACAACTTCAAAACGTAAATTATATTCCAAAATGTAAATCTGATGTTTTTCATAACGTTTTTGATTGTTTGTTTGTCATACAGTTATTGATGTTGTGAAAAGTATTTAAAGGTCCGCGACTCATTTCGATGAATTCGCAGATGCAATATTGGATTTACATGTTGTTCATAAAGAAAACAAGAATTGNATCTCCAGTTTCTTTGTTCTTTGGTTTCAAATTGCTTGGCAAATGAATGAAGGGACATCTGAGGGGTCATGAAACATGTTATTGATTATGTCTAGGAAAGGAATATAGAGTGTAACTAAATACTTCCACCAGAAATTTTGAATTCCATCCGGTCCAGTCTCTTTCCAGTTGTTCAATTTCTTCGTTACCATTTTGATATCACAGGAGGTTACAGTGGGTTTTTACATAATTGATGGGTACTTACGGGATTCTTCTTCTATCCAGTCGGCTTGAAGATTATGATTAATGGAATTGCCCCATAATTCACTCCAGTTTTCTTCAACGAACTTTAAAGTTGGTGGGGTGCCTTGAAAGTGTGACTCAGATAGACTGTTGTAAAATTGTTGCTGATTTAGACCAAACCTCCTCTTTTCGGATTTTCTCTTGTTTGATTTATTGTACCGTCTTAGTTTTTTTCCAAGTGCTGAAAATGTTTTGTTTTAACGTGTTAATGTGCAGGTCTAATTTTTCATCAAATTCAGGTTCCTCTTTTCGTAATCCTTGTGCTTTTAAGATGTGGTGTACTCTATCTCTCAGGTGTTGCTTGCACTTGTCTCTCTTTACTTTCCAAACGGAGAGTTTTGCTATGTCACTTCTGAAGTGCTTAGTCTTATTCTCAATTCTTCTACTCCATTTAGGCACTGATTTTTCTGTTTTGGTTCGAATTTCTGGTTTTGTTGCTTTGTTAATGTTTTGTATATTTAACACAGTCATAACAGCGCAATAAGCATGAAGTTGAAGGGATTCAAATTACTTATAGTTACTGATTTAAGATCATTAATTATGTCTAAAATTTTGAATGTGGTCTTGTTAGGGTATAACTTGGGTAATGGTTTTCTTTTGTTTGGATCTGTTCCACTGTATAATGTAATATTTCTAGCTAGGTCTCTTTTTATTCTTGTTCTTAGTTCTAGAGACAAGCTGTCTTCTCCCATTCACATGTTAGTTTATTGTTCTGAACTGTTATTCCTATCAGATTCAAGCATTTCGGTTTGGGTATCATTTGGGCTTGGTTCAACAATTTGAGTTTGAGTACTATTAAGGGTAGGTCCAGCTTTAAAGTGTTCAAGATAGATATTACTTTTAATTTGATTTTGTTCTCTAATAGTGATAGCTGGTTTACTGACGATATATCTATACCTGTCTCAAATATTCTGTTCAGTGAACTTGTTTAAGTGAAGACGAAGATTTATGAAGGCTTTGTACATTTTAACGCGATAGTTGGTCTTGTTTTGTTCACACTATGTAGCTATATGATAAGCCCACACTACATAACAATTATCAGTATTGTTCCATTTAAAGCGGGTTTTGGCAGAAGTATTGTTAAGGCCTGTAGTCTCCAATGGCTGAGGCATACTAATTTGAGTTACTTCTGTGCTCTGTTGTTCCGAGCTTTGCTTTCCAGTAGCACATTCGGGTTCGCCCGTAGGAGTCGCTGGTCGCCCCAAATCTCACACACTGTTGGTTCGCATGCTGTCGCACTCAGCACCAGCTCCAAGTACGCTCTGACGATCCTCAGGCAGCGGCCGTTTTCTCAATTCATAATCGTTCTTTGACTCCATATTTCATGGGTGTTGTCTTTTAGACCTACTACCAGGTGGTTTTTCTGTCAGGGCTGTCTCCCTTAGGAAAGTAGTCTTCTCTTACGGCTTCGTCGCTTCCCTCGCCGATAGTAAAGGGAAAGAACGGAACAAAGGATGTGAGACAGGTTAAATGATATATCGGAACAATTCAAGGTGGTTCAAAGGATAAATTAGGGTTGGTGTCTGCTCCACACATACGTGTAGTGGTGGTACGTCCCAGGACGACTGTGGGATAACAGTCCATTACCTCTCAAGTCTGGTCCACCCCGGGTATTTTATTTCCCCGGTACCCAACCATATCTGGTGAGCGTTCCCCTATCCGCCACCTGGGGAGGCGCCCGATGAGAGACTGAATCCCACATGG